>CM042403.1:37645426-37650426 GCA_023634145.1 Thymallus thymallus | reverse complement strand
AGAGAGAGAGAGAGAGAGAGAAGAAGATACATTGGACAGAAAGACAGTGTCAGTCATGTGAGTTAGACTAGGATAGGATCTGTCATCAGTCAGTCAGTCAGTCAGGTAAGTGAGTTAGACTGCAGGATATGATCTGTCATCAGTCAGTCAGTCAGTCAGGTAAGTGAGTTAGACTGCAGGATAGGATCTGTCATCAGTCAGTCAGTCAGGTAAGTAAGTGAGTTAGATGCAGGATATGATCTGTCATCAGTCAGTCAGTCAGTCAGGTAAGTGAGTTAGACTGCAGGATAGGATCTGTCATCAGTCAGTCAGTCAGGTAAGTGAGCTAGACTGCAGGATATGATCTGTCATCAGTCAGTCAGTCAGGTAAGTGAGCTAGACTGCAGTATATGATCTGTCATCAGTCAGTCAGTCAGGTAAGTGAGCTAGATGCAGGATATGATCTGTCATCAGTCAGCCAGTCAGGTAAGTGAGCTAAATGCAGGATTTGATCTGTCATCAGTCAGTCAGTCAGGTAAGTGAGCTAGATGCAGGATATGATCTGTCATCAGTCAGTTAGTCAGGTAAGTGAGCTAGATGCAGGATATGATCTGTCATCAGTCAGTCAGTTAGTCAGGTAAGTGAGTTAGACTGCAGGATATGATCTGTCATCAGTCAGTCAGTTAGTCAGGTAAGTGAGTTAGACTGCAGGATATGATCTGTCATCAGTCAGTCAGTTAGTCAGGTAAGTGAGTTAGACTGCAGGATATGATCTGTCATCAGTCAGTCAGTTAGTCAGGTAAGTGAGTTAGTGTTTCAGAGTTGTAAGTGAGTTAGACTGCAGTATACGATCTAACTCCCACAGAAAAAGGCCTGGCATGATCTGACCATCAGGCCTTAGGGAGTTTGTTCTCCAAACATCAGTATCTACTGAGAATGGCCCAACGCCTTTTCAGACCATCTGTATTCCTCCATCAGTACACTTGGTACTTTTTCTTTCCTGAATACGTACTCAAGTAAATACAAATAAAAGACAAATACTATTCATAGAGACACAGCCATACTCCTCTCATGTATTAGCAGCACTCTATGGCGATGCCTGAACATACTACAATAAATATATCTGACAATTGGAGCTATTTGCAGATAGAACTGTTGTATAGAACACTTCAAATATGTTCTATGGTATGTATGATGGTAAAGCACAACGCTTGTCTTCATGCCCAAATAAGAGTGTTGGTATGAAGAATTTGCCATATATTTGAAGAGGCTTTTTATTCCACGTTGACTGCATACAGCTGTTACCTAGCAACAGTTGTTCATGTATATAGAATGTGCATACTGGTTCATCTTAAATACCTTAATCTTTTCATGTTTGAGTTGCAAATATCTTTAACGGTCCTCCAAACATTTGCTCCACAGGACAGATAACCTACACTGCCCTCAAGTTAAGGCACGCTGCCTGCTAATTATCTATAGGCTATGTTCCAAATTGTCAATTTTCTATGATTTTCTAACAACAGTTTGAAATGAGGTGTGTTCTGCCGACTCATTAATTCACATAGAAAAAGCCCATTTCACTGTGGCAGACAACTGAAGTATGAGGCCTGCCATGCTAATGTTAGGTGAGGATCAGCTAGATGAGCCCAAGCACTCCACCAGTGTTTCCTCAGATCAAGTATGAAGACACCAATAAACATGTTCACTTACAGCTCTAGAACACCAATAAACATGTTCACTTACAGCTCTAGAACACCAATAAACATGTTCACTTACAGCTCTAGAACACCAATAAACATGTTCACTTACAGCTCTAGAACACCAATAAACATGTTCACTTATAGCTCTAGAACATGTTGGACAACAAACAGTTTAAGATTTGGGAGTGAATACTGACACACAACTGCCTGCTTCTGAGAATAAAAATACAGTAGAGTGAAAAAAAACCTAGAGACAGACGTAAACACAGAGATAGGGAGAAAAAGAGGGAGAGAGACTAAGATAAAGGGACTTGAGAGACAGAAAAACAGATTGAGGTAGAGAGAGAAAGAAAAGGCTTAAGAAGTAATTATCTTTCCCTGAAAAAGTCTGTCTGAAGAGTCAGTAGAGAGTCAGAATAAAGGATTGTCATGACTCACACACATACACACACACACTCACACACACTCTGCCTTTGACACGTACACACATGCACAGGCACAGACACAAAATCATTGGTGAAGCTCCAGGACACACTCTATAACAGCTCAAACGTCTCCAGCCCAACTCACTGTCACACAGTAAAACATTTATTAACTGGCTGGATTAAAAGCTAATCCCTGAGTATAGAGTAGAAAGCTGTTACAGCAAACACACACACACACACACACACACACACACACACACACAGACACACACACACCCCCGGTCAAAAGTTTGGAATATTACTCATTCAAGGGTTTTTCTTTATTTGCACAATTTTTTACATTGTAGAAAAAAATGAAGAATCCAAACAATGACATAACACATATGGATTCATGTAGTAACCAAAAAAGTGTTAAACCAATCAAAATACATTTTATATTTGAGATTCTTCAAATAGCCATGACAGTTTTGCACACTCTTGGCATTCTCTCAACCAGCTTCACCTGGAAAGCTTTTCCATCAGTCTTGGACGAGTTCCCACATATGCTGAGCACTTGTTGGCTGCGTTTCCTTCACTGCGGTCCAACTCATTACAAACCATCTAAATTTGGTTGAGGTTGGAACCAAAAATCACAAATTTAGACTCCAGACCAAAGGACAGATTTCCACCGGTCTAATGTCCATTGCTCGTGTTTCTTGGCCCAAGCAAGTCTCTTCTTCTTATTGGTGTCCTTTAGTAGTGGTTTCTTTGCAGCAATTCGACCATGAAGGCCTGATTCACACAGTCTCCTCTGAACAGTTGACGTTGAGATGTGTCTGTTACTTGAACTCTGTGAAGCATTTATTTGGGCTGCAATCTGAGGCTGGTAACTCTAATGAACTTATCCTCTGCAGCAGAGGTATTTCTGGGTCTTCCATTCCTGTGGCGGTCCTCATGAAGCTGGTTGAGAGAATGCCATGAGTGTGCAAAGCTGTCATCAAGGCAAAGGGTGGCTATTTGAAGAATCTCAAATATAAAATATATTTTGTTTACACTTTTTCGGTTACTACATGATTCCATATTTGTTATGTCATAGTTTTGATGTCTTCACTTTTATTCTACAATGTAAAAAATAGTGAAAATAAAGAAAAACCCTTGAATGAGTAATATTCCAAACCTTTGATCGGGGGTGAATATACATGCATACATACAGATATACACACAGAGACTTGCTAGGGTCAGAGGATAGAGCTAGTGTTTGTATGTTAGTCATGTCTCTCACAGAGACTTGGCATTGTGATGGCTGTTCTAATGTCACTCCTCAGGATGAATCGTCTCTGCTAATTGGCTGTTCTAATGTCACTCCTCTGGATGAATCGTCTCTGCTGATTGTCTTCCTTTGTGGCTTCATCAGAGCTCTGTTTGTCTTTCCTTTAAGGTCATGGAAAATTGCATAACAAGCTCTCTTCTTTTAATAATTTTCATTATAATCAGATATTAGAATTAGACTTGGATGTCAATGTTGTTCTGGTGGAACAACAGAGGTAATGAGTGACTAATGATGCTGTCTGCTCTGGGAGATAATGTACTTGAGTACTGTAATGTTAGAATGTTGTAATGTAATGTGGAGCCATGTGGTCATAGTATCTCCCTGGAGAACAGGCTCATCTCACACCTGCTTTCCTCATCCCTTTCCTCATCTCCTTTCCTCTAATCCTTTCCTCATCTCCTTTCCTCTAATCCTTTCCTTATCACCCCCTTCCCTTTGTGTGTGTGTGGTTGAGGGGCAGTAGGGTGGTGTGGGTGTGTGGTTGAGGGGCAGTAGGGTGGTGTGGGTGTGTGGTTGAGGGGCAGTAGGGTGGTGTGGGTGTGTGGTTGAGGGGCAGTAGGGTGGTGTGGGTGTGTGGTTGAGGGGGAGTAGGGTGGTGTGGGTGTGTGGTTGAGGGGCAGTAGGGTGGTGTGGGTGTGTGGTTGAGGGGCAGTAGGGTGGTGTGGGTGTGTGGTTGAGGGGCAGTAGGGTGGTGTGGGTGTGTGGTTGAGGGGCAGTAGGGTGGTGTGGGTGTGTGGTTGAGGGGCAGTAGGGTGGTGTGGGTGTGTGGTTGAGGGGCAGTAGGGTGGTGTGGGTGTGTGGTTGAGGGGCAGTAGGGTGGTGTGGGTGTGTGGTTGAGGGGCAGTAGGGTGGTGTGGGTGTGTGGTTGAGGGGCAGTAGGGTGGTGTGGGTGTGTGGTTGAGGGGCAGTAGGGTGGTGTGGGTGTGTGGTTGAGGGGCAGTAGGGTGGTGTGGGTGTGTGGTTGAGGGGCAGTAGGGTGGTGTGGGTGTGTGGTTGAGGGGCAGTAGGGTGGTGTGGGTGTGTGGTTGAGGGGCAGTAGGGTGGTGTGGGTGTGTGGTTGAGGGGCAGTAGGGTGGTGTGGGTGTGTGGTTGAGGGGCAGTAGGGTGGTGTGGGTGTGTGGTTGAGGGGCAGTAGGGTGGTGTGGGTGTGTGGTTGAGGGGCAGTAGGGTGGTGTGGGTGTGTGGTTGAGGGGCAGTAGGGTGGTGTGGGTGTGTGGTTGAGGGGCAGTAGGGTGGTGTGGGTGTGTGGTTGAGGGGCAGTAGGGTGGTGTGGGTGTGTGGTTGAGGGGCAGTAGGGTGGTGTGGGTGTGTGGTTGAGGGGCAGTAGGGTGGTGTGGGTGTGTGGTTGAGGGGCAGTAGGGTGGTGTGGGTGTGTGGTTGAGGGGCAGTAGGGTGGTGTGGGTGTGTGGTTGAGGGGCAGTAGGGTGGTGTGGGTGTGTGGTTGAGGGGCAGTAGGGTGGTGTGGGTGTGTGGTTGAGGGGCAGTAGGGTGGTGTGGGTGTGTGGTTGAGGGGCAGTAGGGTGGTGTGGGTGTGTGGTTGAGGGGCAGTAGGGTGGTGTGGGTGTGTGGTTGAGGGGCAGTAGGGTG
>CM042403.1:37642509-37645226 GCA_023634145.1 Thymallus thymallus | reverse complement strand
GGAATTGGTTGGGGGAGGAGAGGGAGATGGGGTGATGATAGGGAAATGGGTGAGGAAGGAGATGGAGATGGGGTGATGAGAGGGAGATGGGTGAGGAAGGAGAGGGAGATGGGGTGATGAGAGGGAGATGGTTGAGGAAGGAGAGGGAGATGGGGTGATGAGAGGGAGATGGTTGGGGGAAGAGAGGGAGATGGTTGGGGGAGAAGTGGGCAAAGTGGAGAGAATAGAGGAAGAAATTAGAGGAAGAGGAGGAAAGGGTGATGATGGGAAAGATAGTACTGAGACAGAGGTGGACAAACACACAAACACAGCAAGAAGCAAATGTCCCAATTTGTCACTATTAAACATGAGGACACAAATTCTCTCTCGCTCTCTCGTGCTCTCGCTCTCTCGTGCTCTCGCTCTCTCTCTCTTATCTCTCTCATCTCATCTCTCTCGCTCTCTCTCTCTCTCTCTCTTTCATTCACTCTAACACACACACACACACACACACACAAGCTATTACTGCAGTGAAATGGTAAGAATGCTGTGAGGGCAGGTTTCACGGTCTGTTTCTGATTAACTGTGAGGATGAGAGCAGCTAAACTTGTAATCCCAGCTGTAGAACACATATAGAAACAAACTCCCCAAACCTTCCCATACACCATAACTCATATACTGTACCAAAACATAGCTTACAATCAAAGTATAATTGCCAAGTATACATCTAAGTGCTGCGAATTATATAAGAGAGCAGAGCAGAGTAGAGCAGAGTAGAGTAGAGTAGAGTAGAGTAGAGTAGAGTAGAGCAGAGCAGAGTAGAGTAGAGTAGAGTAGAGCAGAGCAGAGTAGAGTAGAGTAGAGTAGAGTAGAGCAGAGCAGAGCAGAGCAGAGCAGAGTAGAGTAGAGTAGAGCAGAGCAGAGCAGAGCAGAGCAGAGCAGAGCAGAGTAGAGTAGAGTAGAGTAGAGTAGAGTAGAGCAGAGCAGAGCAGAGCAGAGTAGAGTAGAGTAGAGTAGAGTAGAGCAGAGTAGAGCAGAGTAGAACAGAGCAGAGCAGAGTAGAGTAGAACAGAGCAGAGTAGAGTAGAGTAGAATAGAGCAGAGCAGAGTAGAGCAGAGTAGAGTAGAGTAGAGCAGAGTAGATTAGAGTAGAGCAGAGCAGAGCAGAGTAGAGCAGAGTAGAGTAGAGTAGAATAGAGCAGAGCAGAGTAGAGCAGAGTAGAGTAGAGTAGAGTAGAGCAGAGTAGATTAGAGTAGAGCAGAGCAGAGTAGAGCAGAGTAGAGTAGAGTAGAGTAGAGCAGAGCAGAGTAGAGCAGAGTATAGCAGAGCAGAGTAGAGCAGAGTAGAACAGAGTAGAGCAGAGAAGAGTAGAGCAGAGTAGAGTAGAACAGAGCAGAGCAGAGTAGAGTAGAACAGAGCAGAGCAGAGTAGAGCTGAGTAGATTAGAGCAGAGTAGAGTAGATTAGAGCAGAGTAGAGTAGATTAGAGCAGAGTAGAGTAGAGTAGAGTAGAACTGAGCAGAGCAGAGTAGAGCAGAGTAGAGCAGAGTATATCAGAGTAGAGTAGAGTAGAGCAGAGTAGAGTAGAGTAGAGCAGAGTAGAGTAGAGTAGAGCAGAGCAGAGTAGAGTAGAGTAGAACTGAGCAGAGCAGAGTAGAGTAGAGTAGAGCAGAGCAGATTAGAGTAGAGCAGAGCAGAGTAGAGTAGAGTAGAACTGAGTAGAGCAGAGTAGAGTAGATCAGAGTAGAGTAGAGTAGAGCAGAGTAGAGTAGATTAGAGCAGAGTAGAGCAGAGTAGAGCAGAGTAGAGTAGATCAGAGTAGAGTAGAGTAGATCAGAGTAGAGTAGAGTAGAGCAGAGTAGAGTAGAGCAGAGTAGAGTAGAGTAGAGTAGATTAGAGCAGAGCAGAGTAGAGCAGAGTAGAGTAGAGCAGAGTAGAGCAGAGCAGAGTAGAGCAGAGTAGAGTAGAGTAGAGCAGAGCAGAGTAGAGTAGAGCAGAGTAGAGTAGATCAGAGTAGAGTAGATTAGAGTAGAGTAGAGCAGAGCAGAGTAGAGTAGAGCAGAGTAGAGTAGATTAGAGCAGAGCAGAGCAGAGTAGAGCAGAGCAGAGCAGAGTAGAGCAGAGTAGAGTAGAGTAGATCAGAGTAGAGTAGAGTAGAGTAGATCAGAGTAGAGTAGAGTAGAGTAGAGCAGAGTAGAGTAGAGTAGATTAGAGCAGAGTAGAGTAGAGTAGAGCAGAGCAGAGCAGAGTAGAGTAGAGCAGAGTAGATCAGAGTAGAGTAGAGTAGAGCAGAGCAGAGTAGAGTAGATCAGAGTAGAGTAGAGTAGAGTAGAGTAGATTAGAGTAGAGCAGAGCAGAGCAGAGTATGGTAGAGTAGAGCAGAGTAGAGTAGAGTAGAGTAGATTAGAGCAGAGTAGAGTAGAGTAGAACTGAGCAGAGCAGAGTAGAGCTGAGTAGAGTAGGTCATATTAGAGCAGAGCAGAGCAGAGCAGAGTAGAGCAGAGTAGAGTAGAGTAGAGCAGAGTAGAGTACAGTAGATTAGAGCAGAGTAGAGTAGATCAGAGTAGAGCAGAGCAGAGTAGAGTAGAGTAGAGCAGAGTAGAGTAGAGTAGAGTAGAACAGAGCAGATCAGAGTAGAGTAGAGTAGAGCAGAGTAGAGCAGAGTAGAGTAGAGTAGAGTAGAGTAGAGTAGAACTGAGCAGAGCAGAGTAGAGCTGAGTAGAGTAGGTCAGAGTAGA
>CM042403.1:37427509-37632509 GCA_023634145.1 Thymallus thymallus | reverse complement strand
TAATAATGCAGACATCTAAAACGTAATTTCAGAGGACCTTTTATTTTTGCTGTTTGGAAGAGTGGGTAGAGTTGCACGTGCACACGCGCCCACGAATGAACGCACGGACGCACATTGGAGTTGATGATTAGTTATGATTGTGATCCCAACAAGAACCATGCATCAGCTCCTGTGGGACAGGTAAGGTGACCTCTAGCAGCCCAGCCAGGAGGCAAACATAGATCAGAGATAATATATACCTTAACCAAGTACCTTCCTGGCACCCAATACACACTCTCTCTCTCTCTCCCTCTTTCTCTTTCTATATATATAATTTATAGGGCTTTATTGGCATGGGAAACATGTTTACATTGTCAAACAAAGTGGAATAGATAATAAACAAAAGTGAAATAAACAATCAGAAATTAACAGTAAACATTACACTCACAAAAGTTTGAAAAGAAGAGACGTTATATTATTGGCAGAGTTGTAACGATGTGCAAATAGTTGAAGTATGAAAGGGACAATAAATAGAAACATAAACCTGGGTTGTATTTACATGGTGTTCGTTCTTCACTGGTTGCCCTCGTCTGGTGCCAACAGGTCACACATCTTGCTGCTGTGATGCAACACTGTGGTATTTCACCCAGTAGATCTCTCTCTCTCTCATAACAACATTATAGGACACCAGAGTCAGACATCTCTCTCCTTTGTCTATCCTCTATTTCACTATCAACAAAAAGAGAGGAATAGCGGTGGCCAGACCTGAGAGGTGGCCAGACCTGAGAGATGGCCAGACCTGAGAGGTGGCCAGACCTGAGAGGGGGCCAGACCTGAGAGGTGGCCAGACCTGAGAGGTGGCCAGACCTGAGAGGTGGCCAGACCTGAGAGGGGGCCAGACCTGAGAGGTGGACAGACCTGAGAGGTGGCCAGACCTGAGAGGGGGCCAGACCTGAGAGGTGGCCAGACCTGAGAGGTGGCCAGACCTGAGAGGTGGCCAGACCTGAGAGGGGGCCAGACCTGAGAGGTGGCCAGACCTGAGAGGGGGCCAAACCTGAGAGGTGGCCAGACCTGAGAGGTGGCCAGACCTGAGAGGTGGCCAGACCTGAGAGGTGGCCAGACCTGAGAGGTGGCCAGACCTGAGAGGTGGCCAGACCTGAGAGGGGGCCAGACCTGAGAGGTGGCCAGACCTGAGAGGTGGCCAGACCTGAGAGGTGGCCAGACATAGTTAGAAAAAAAAGAGGAAGAGGAGGGCAGACCCTAGACAAGCTCATTAAATAGAGTAAAGAAGGAATGACTCAAAAGGGAGAGAGAGAGCGAGGGAGAGAGGAGAGAGGAGAGAGAGAGAGAGAGAGAGAGAGGAGAGAGAGAGAGAGAGAGAGAGAGAGGGGGGGGGGGGAGAGAGGGAGAGAGGGAGAGGAGAGAGCGAAGGAGAGAGAGAGGGAGAGAGAGAGAGGGAGAGGAGAGAGGAGAGAGCGAGGGAGAGAGGGGGAGGAGAGAGCGAGGGAGAGAGAGGAGAGAGGATGAGTGAAAGGGGTAGAGAGCCCAGCCCAGCTCAGTTTGGTCTGATAAAGATGGATAGAGGTGGCCAAATGAAGGAAGAATGAGTAGAGAGAGGGAAAAGAAGGGATGAGGAGTGGTTGGGCCCAGACAAACTCATTAAGGAGAGGGCCATGGTGTGACACAAGATGCATGAGTCTGGCCGCATCCATCCACTTTCTTCACAGGAGCCTGTCTGCTGGAGGGAGATGTATGGGCACACATGTTTTTATTTAACTAGGCAAGTCAGTTAAGAACAAATTCTTATTTACAATGACGGCCTACCTACAGGGTCAGCCCCTGGAGAAAATTAGGGTTAAGTGCCTTGCTCAAGGACACAGACAGGTTTTTCACCTTGTCGGCTCAGATATTTGGTTAATGGCCCAGCACTCTAACCGCTAGGCTACCTGCCGCCCTCCATCAGTGTGTAGAGTCTTGTGAGTGTTCAAAGAGATGAATAACAATTAAATACAACTCAGATAGTCCGTTAAATATATTCTGGCAAGATTACAGACAGTAGCTTATTAGCAAAATATCAGCTTTCTCCATTCAAATCTTACCTGAACATACAGAGCCTTCAGAAAGGATTCACACCCCTTGACTTGTTCCACATTTTGTTGTTAAAGCCTGAATTTAAAATTGATTACATTTAGATTTTTTGTCTCTTCGTCAAATGTATTTATAAAGCCCAGAATGTAGAAGCACGGTGGCTAGGAAAAACTCCCTAGAAAGTCAAAAACCTAGGAAGAAACCTAGAGAGGAACCAGGCTCTGAGGGGTGGCCAGTCCTCTTCTGGCTGTGCCGGGTGGAGATTATAACAATTCATGGCCATTAAGGCCAGTTCTTTCTCCAAGATGTTCAAACATTGGCGACAGTGCATCTTCCCTCTCAGGAGGTTGAACAAGTTTGGCATGGGCCCTCAAATCCTGAATCCCGATTTTACCTTGCATTTTATTTGTCTCTATACACACTCTCACACACTGATACTCCAACACACCCACACTCACAGGGCCCTACACACTCTCACACACTGATACTCCAACACACCCACACTCACAGGGCCCTACACACTCTCACACACTGATACTCCAACACACCCACACTCACAGGGCCCTACACACTCTCACACACTGATACTCCAACACACAAACACTCACAGGGCCCTACACACTCTCACACACTGATACTCCAACACACCCACACTCACAGGGCCCTACACACTCTCACACACTGATACTCCAACACACAAACACTCACAGGGCCCTACACACTCTCACAAACTGATACTCCAACACACACACTCACAGGGCCCTACACACTCTCACACACTGATACTCCAACACACCCACTCACAGGGCCCTACACACTCTCACACACTGATACTCCAACACACACACACTCACAGGGCCCTACACACTCTCACACACTGATACTCCAACACACACAAACTCACAGGGCCCTACACACTCTCACACACTGATACTCCAACACACACACACTCACAGGGCCCTACACACTCTCACAAACTGATACTCCAACACACACACTCACAGGGCCCTACACACTCTCACACACTGATACTTCAACACACACACTCACAGGGCCCTACACACTCTCACAAACTGATACTCCAACACACACACTCACAGGGCCCTACACACTCTCACAAACTGATACTCCAACACACACACTCACAGGGCCCTACACACTCTCACACACTGATACTTCAACACACACACTCACAGGGCCCTACACACTCTCACACACTGATACTCGAACACACACACACTCACAGGGCCCTACACACTCTCACAAACTGATACTCCAACACACACACTCACAGGGCCCTTTGCTTGCTCACACACTGATACTCCAACACACACACTCACAGGGCCCTTTGCTTGCTCACACACTGATACTCCAACACACACACTCACAGGGCCCTTTGCTTGCTCACACACAATATGCACATACTGACACACCCGCACATCCACTCACATACAAGCTGCTGCTACTCTGTTTATCTTATATCCTGTTGCCTAGTTACCTTCTACTATACATATCTACCTCCATCACTCCAGTATCCCTGCACATATAAATATGGTCAAATATGTCCTGTATGTAGTGTGCTTACTTACTTTGATGTATATTTCATATTTCCTATTCTTATTTCTCATATTTCTTCTAGAAATGTTATTGATTATTACATGGTTGAGTTTCACCGTGACATTACAACTTGAAAGCTCACATAATAAGTTGCATGGACTGACTAGTGTTCCAATACCATATTTACAATGTGAGGAGAGGTTATTAGATAGCTGTGTCTCATTGTTGTGACGTCTAGTTAATTCTGGCCTCATGATTTATGTTATTACAGCTCGCTGAAAGCCTCATTCATTGTCCTGATGTATGGTAATGATAGTCCCAGTGTCGCTGCCAGAATCTCAACAAACCTCTTCACGTTTTTCTCCCTCCCTCCCTCCCTCCCTGTAAGTCTGAATGAAGGGAGAAGTGTTGGGGTAGAGCTTGCTTGACCTCCTCTACCCCAACACTTCTCCCTTCATTCAGACTTACAGGGAGGGAGGGAGGGAGGGAGGGAGGGATGGAGGGAGGGTGGGAGGGAGAAAAACGTGAAGAGGTTTACAACTTGAAAGCTCACATAATAAGTTGCATGGACTGACTAGTGTTCCAATACCATATTTACAATGTGCAGCCATACTGGAGTGATAGAGGTAGATCTGTATAGGGGTCAGGTGACTAGGTATCAGGATACATGATAAACAGAGTAGCAGCAGCTTATATAAAAAATAGTATGTGTGTGGTGTGTGTGTGTGTGTGTGTGGTGTGTGTGTGTGTGTGTGTGGTGTGTGTGTGTGTGTCTGTAGTCAGTATAAAAGGCTGCAACAAGCTCCCACAGTCTCATCTCAGAATTAGAAGTTCATCCATGTTTCTCAAACCTCAAATTTAAGGTTAAGTTTAGGCATTAACTCAGACATCGTAAGGTTAGGCATTAACTCAGAATGGTTAAGGTAAGGGTTAAGGTTTGGGAAAGGCTTAAAAAAAAAAAAAAAAAAAAAAAAACGTTTGATCACTGGATTCGAACATACGACCTTTGGCACCAGAGGCCATCCCCGCCATTCCTGTCCACAACCCCCTAGAAAAAAACTTAACCTACTTGAAGGTAACAGCACTCACTGTTGGCCCTAGTGGCTGGTTTCCAAGTCATCTCCCAACGTCCTCAGACATGGATGGACGTTGAATACTGACTTGTATCACTGGTGACCTGGTGGATAAATGTGTGTGCATGTTATGTGTGTGTGTGCATGTTATGTGTGTGTGTGTGCATGTTATGTGTGTGCATGTTATGTGTGTGGGAGCTTGTTATGTGTGTGTGAGCATGTTGTGTGTGTGTGTGCATGTTATGTGTGTGTGTGCATGTTATGTGTTTGTGTGCATGTTATGTGTGTGTGTGAGCATGTTATGTGTGTGTGTGAGCATGTTATGTGTGTGTGTGTGTGCATGTTATGTGTGTGTGAGCATGTTATGTGTGTGTGAGCATGTTATGTGTGTGTGAGCATGTTATGTGTGTGAGAGCATGTTATGTGTGTGTGAGCATGTTATGTGTGTGTGAGCATGTTATGTGTGTGTGAGCATGTTATGTGTGTGTGAGCATGTTATGTGTGTGTGAGCATGTTATGTGTGTGAGAGCATGTTATGTGTGTGTGTGCATGTTATGTGTGTGTGTGAGCATGTTATGTGTGTGTGAGCATGTTATGTGTGTGTGAGCATGTTATGTGTGTGAGAGCATGTTATGTGTGAGCATGTTATGTGTGTGTGAGCATGTTAGTCTTGTCTCTATGCACAATCTTGTGCAAAATAGTGAAATAATAATACAAGGGTCGACTCAGTCCATTAAAGATATTCAGGCAAAAATGACAGACAAAAGTCTATTGGAAAAATAGAACTCAATTGATTGAACATGAAATTGATTTCAATATGATTCAAATACAGTATATAGCATTCAAATACAGTATATAGCATTCAAATACAGTATATAGGCTTCAAATACAGTATATAGGCTTCAAATACAGTATATAGGCTTAAAATACAGTATATAGGCTTAAAATACAGTATATAGGCTTCAAATACAGTATATAGGCTTCAAATACAGTATATAGGCTTCAAATACAGTATATAGGCCAATGTAGTCATCTCAAATATATAATCTTCCATTTGAAGCATCTTTTCATCCTTCACTTGTTTGTAACAATTATCAAAGACTTTAGCAACTTTGCGTATTTGTTTTGAACTTCGTTCTGAAGTTAGGCTGTCACAGTCAGACAGATAAACATCTTGATTGTATGTTTAGAGGAGATCTTCTGTGAATAGAGAGGGAGGAGAGGAAAGAAGGAGGAGAGGAAAGAGGGAGGAGAGGAAAGAGGGAGGAGAGGTTATTAGATAGCTGTGTCTCATTGTTGTGACGTCTAGTTAATTCTGGCCTCATGATTTATGTTATTACAGCTCGCTGAAAGCCTCATTCATTGTCCTGATGTATGGTAATGATAGTCCCAGTGTCGCTGCCAGAATCTCAACAAACCTCTTCACGTTTTTCTCCCTCCCTCCCTCCCTCCCTCCCTGTAAGTCTGAATGAAGGGAGAAGTGTTGGGGTAGAGGAGGTCAAGCAAGCTCTACCCCAACACTTCTCCCTTCATTCAGACTTACAGGGAGGGAGGGAGGGAGGGAGGGAGGGAGGGAGGGAGGGAGGGAGGGAGGGAGGGAGGGAGGGAGAAAAACATGAAGAGGTTTGTTGAGATTCTGGCAGCGACACTGGGACTATCATTACCATACATCAGGACAATGAATGAGGCTTTCAGCGAGCTGTAATAACATAAATCATGAGGCCAGAATTAACTAGACGTCACAACAATCAGACTCTTCTGATGGATGGATGGAGGGAGGGCCACGGCACAGATTACTCAGAGGAAGAGAGGAGAGAGGGAAGGAGAATTAGAATGGGAGGAGAGGAGGATGCATTGGGTCCAGCAAGGTCAAAACAGGATCTGAGAGAGGGAAGGAGGTGTCCCAGGCAAAGAGAGGGGAGGAGAAAGGGGGACAGGGAGGGGGAGAGAGAGAGAAAATAGGTAACATACTGTAACTGAGAAGATATAGGAGGACAGAGATAAGAAAGGTGGTGTAGTGAGAAATAAAGAGATGGAGAGAGAGAGGGTGAGGGTGAGGGAGCTCTGCTCAGCTCTGCTCCGCGTGGGGACACACGTCAGTTCTGCGCCGCGTAGGGACACACGTCAGTTCTGCTCCGCGTGGGGACACACGTCAGCTCTGCTCCGCGTAGGGACACACGTCAGTTCTGCTCCGCGTAGGGACACACGTCAGCTCTGCTCCGCGTAGGGACACACGTCAGCTCTGCTCCGCGTAGGGACACACGTCAGCTCTGCTCCGCGTAGGGACACACGTCAGCTCTGCTCCGCGTAGGGACACACGTCAGCTCTGCTCCGCGTAGGGACACACGTCAGCTCTGCTCCGCGTAACCGCAGCCTAACCTGTAGTGTGAGGTTTTACAAAAAGTGACTGGAGAACAGTACTAAAAAAAGTGACTGGAGAACAGTACTAAAAAAGTGACTGGAGAACAGTACTAAAAAAGTGACTGGAGAACAGTACTAAAAAAAGTGCCTGGAGAACAGTACTAAAAAAAGTGACTGGAGAACAGTAGTAAAAAAAGTGACTGGAGAACAGTAGTAAAAAAAGTGACTGGAGAACAGTAGTAAAAAAGTGACTGGAGAACAGTAGTAAAAAAGTGACTGGAGAACAGTAGTAAAAAAGTGACTGGAGAACAGTAGTAAAAAAGTGACTGGAGAACAGTAGTAAAAAAGTGACTGGAGAACAGTAGTAAAAAAGTGACTGGAGAACAGTAGTAAAAAAGTGACTGGAGAACAGTACTAAAAAAGAGACTGGAGAACAGTACTAAAAAAGTGACTGGAGAACAGTAGTAAAAAAGTGACTGGAGAACAGTACTAAAAAAGTGACTGGAGAACAGTACTAAAAAAAGTGACTGGAGAACAGTACTAAAAAAAGTGACTGGAGAACAGTACTAAAAAAAGTGACTGGAGAACAGTACTAAAAAAAGTGACTGGAGAACAGTACTAAAAAAAGTGACTGGAGAACAGTAGTAAAAAAGTGACTGGAGAACAGTAGTAAAAAAGTGACTGGAGAACAGTAGTAATAAAGTGACTGGAGAACAGTAGTAAAAAAGTGACTGGAGAACAGTAGTAAAAAAGTGACTGGAGAACAGTAGTAAAAAAGTGACTGGAGAACAGTAGTAAAAAAGTGACTGGAGAACAGTACTAAAAAAGAGACTGGAGAACAGTAGTAAAAAAGTGACTGGAGAACAGTAGTAAAAAAGTGACTGGAGAACAGTAGTAAAAAAGTGACTGGAGAACAGTAGTAAAAAAAGTGACTGGAGAACAGTAGTAAAAAAGTGACTGGAGAACAGTAGTAAAAAAGTGACTGGAGAACAGTACTAAAAAAGTGACTGGAGAACAGTACTAAAGGTGCAACTTTTTACGTTGTTGTTCCTAAGTTGACATGGAGGACAGTTGTGTGATAAAGGTTAGGAGGACTGGAGTAAGTTAGGGTTAGTATTAGTTCAAGTACAAGTTCTAGTTTACTTGCCATATCCAAGTTTAATTTTGCCATATGGAATAACTAAATAACTCCCATCAAAAGCAGCCTTACATTAGAGGTCTGATGATGGCTGAACGGCCATGTAGATGAGCAGAGAGAGATCTCATCAGTCATGCTGCCAGTCTCAGTCCCATTAGAATTGATGACCATAATTAGCCCATGTATCCTCAGGATACTGACTTCTCTCCTCTATGATGGATCTACTGACGGCCCTACTCAGCCCAGCCACTCAGCCCAGCCACTCAGCCCAGCCACTCAGCCCAGCCACTCAGCCCAGCCACTCAGCCCAGCCACTCAGCCCAGCCACTCAACACTACACTACATACACCTCTAATGAATGTGTTTAACCTCTTACCTTCCAGCACCAGTAAACACCAACGTATCCATGGTGATATCATTTCCAGGTGGAGGCTTTTCACTGTGTTCATTTATGATGCCAGACACTTTAATACTTTTAGTAAATTAGTCAGGCTGAACAGAACGAGACAAAGCGTGGTTCATGACCTTCTATAGTAATACTGAACCGTTGTACACAACATCTGAGGTGGAGACACAAGCAACTAGAGGAGACAGGAAATGGTTCATTGGAGCCTCGTTAGAGAGACAAGTGCGGATCCCGAAGGAGTCCGGGGGCGGTTCTTCCCACAAAAACATCTGAAGAGTCCAAATGGTTTGAGATACAAACTGCTATGACCCATCTATGAAAACCTGAGACTCTCACGAACACACACGTACTGCTGTATGGCGCTCAGGAGCTACATAAGAGTTGTTAGAAGGTAAGGGGTTCCTCTACATAGAAGGTCATAGAAAATCCCAGGATATAGTGTCCATAATACTGTAATAAGCTCAAATAGTTGGCGTTGCAAACTCCAAACAGTTATCACTGACTAGTAGGATATTAATTTCCCACAGAGCAAACCATTTCTGTACTTGCAGGGTACAGGGTTCAGTATTACAAAAGAAGGTCATGAAGCCATGCTTTGTCTCAAGCATTTCGCTACACCCGCAATAACATCTGCTAAACACGTGTATGTGACCAATAAAATTTTATTTTATTCTTCTATATTTGTATCAGGTTTTTGCTTGGCGGACCTTATTGGTTTGACATTAGTCAATATAACTCATGAATGCAACTGTTTATCAAATAGTTTTGTGTTCTAAATATGAGAGCAGAGCAAGTAGAATAATACAATTAGTGAATTTCTACGTGTTTTGCTGTGTGAAGCCTGGTTACAAATAGAGGTTACCAGGTCAGATGAAGCCTGGTTACAAATGGAGGTTACCAGGTCAGATGAAGCCTGGTTACAAATGGAGGTTACCAGGTCAGATGAAGCCTGGTTACAAATGGAGGTTACCAGGTCAGATGAAGCCTGGTTACAATGGAGGTTACCAGGTCAGATGAAGGGTGCAGAAAAGAGAGGATCATACAAACTAGGGATGACTAGGGTTACCACTGAACCCAGAACCCCCTCAGTAACCCCCAATATTCCAGAGAGAGAGAGGGAGAGAGAGTAAAAGAGAGAGGGGGGAAGAAGGGTGGAGAGAGAAAGAGAGAGAAGGGCAGTGAGAGAGGGAGGGAGAGAGAGAGAGAGAGAGTAGGAGTTATTGGCAGGCGAGTGATGTGTGATTGGGTTGGTTGGTTGGTTGGTTGGTTTAATGATTGACAGCCAGGCCTTAGAGGTCAGTAGCTAAGTGACCCATTGAGTCTCAGAGGTACTGCTTGACATCAGCTGATCATTTCATTGTCTCAGTGTTTTTCCAATTAGACTGTGGGTGAGTCAAGTCTCTCTTGGACTGGATTAAGCTGAAGGACCTAGAGGGAGTGTCCAGAGGAAGTGTAAAAACAGTCACAAGGCACTGGCTCCTCACACTTCCACCATCAAGGGACCCATACACACTAGTGCGTACACAAACACACAACGCGCACCAGCTAAAATCATTTTGTGACCCTGAGATTTGAATCATATTCTACTTGACATGGGCCTTCACTCCAATTATTCTATCAGTGTTATTCCCTCCCTCCCTCCCTCCCCCTTTCCAGCTCCTTCATCCTCATCCAACTTTCAAGCTTGCTTTCATACAGTCAAACCAGATGTTCCTCTTCTCTCCCTAAGTATCTTTCTGTGTCTGTCAGTGTCACACACACGGTTGTGGAGGTTGTCTCCTGGGGGTCTGAGGAGGAGGATGAATAGGGCTGGGAGCCATCCATGTTCCGACACCCACACACACCTCTGATACACTAATGTCCTCCTCCTACTCTGTACATCACTCATTTGGCATGCGGTTCTCTAGTTTAAGGAGCATTAACTGAATCAATTAGTTCATGTAAATGTGGATATTATTCTGTTAAGTTATGATAATATCCTGAGAAGGAGTGTGTAATTGAAGTGAGCTGTCTGTTCATCGGGGGATGGAGCCATGGCCAAACATTGGACAGTTACGTTTCTATAAAGCTAAACCTAATTTCTCTCTTCCGTAGCCACTAGTCTAGCTTGCGGAACACTGGTGTGAAATTGTTAACTAATGTCGCCACCTGGTGGACAAAGTCCAAGCTCAACACTTTGGCCGAAAAACAAGCAACGTCTAGTGTACACACTCTTTTTTTAATCAATAAAATAAGTGATGTAAAGAATGAGAGGGAACGGAAATAGAAGTAGTTGTTTTTCCAGAGAATAATGACTGTCTTTTCTCATGGTCAAGGAATGTATTAATCTACCCTACAAAGTAACAAAAAGATAAACCATTACGTTCTTCTGTAACTACGGGCAACAAACCTGTCAATATTCTATTCGACAGTGATTAGACAGCTGCACATTATTCATTATTACACCACTTATAAACACACACGCAAAAGGTAATCAATCAGATGTCATTCATTAACAATACTTCAGACACACACATAAGCCTCACATACATTTGTCATTTGATTATCTCAATGACTTGATATTACATTCAGATGCTACTTCTCTGCAGAGCAGCTGATATCAAGCACCTGCATTTTGATACATGCAGTGGCAAGAAAAAGTATGAACCCTTTGGAATGACCTGGATTTCTGCATAAAATGGTCATAAAATGTGATCTGATCTGATCTTAAATCACAACAATATACAAACAGTCTGCTTAAACTAATTACACAAACAATTATACGTTTTCATGTCTTTATTGAACACACTGTGTAAACATTCACAGTGCAGGGTGGGAAAAGTATGTGAACCCTTGGATTTAATAACTGGTTGACCCTCCTTTGGCAGCAATAACCTCAACCAAATGTTTTCTGTAGTTGTGGATCAGACCTGCACAACGGTCAGGAGGAATTTTGGACCATTCCTCTTTATAAAACCGTTTCAGTTCGGCAATATTCTTTGGATGTCTGGTGTGAAGCCATTCTGTGTTTTGGGTCGTTGTCCTGTTGCATCACCAAACATCTGTTGAGCTTCAATTGGCGGCCTTACTTTCTCCTGCAAAATGTCTTGATAAACTTGGGAATTCATTTTTCTGTCGATGATAGCAAGCTGTCCAGGCCCTGAGGCACAAAGCAGCCCCAAACCATGATGCTTCCTCCACCATACTTTATAGTTTTGATGAGGTTATGGAACATCCAGGTGCTCTTTTGTGAACTTCAGCAATGTTTTTTTTGGACAGCAGTGGCTTCCTCCGTGGTGTCCTCCCATGAACACTATTCTTGTTTAGTGTTTTACATATCGTAGACTTGTCATCATGTTCCAGAGATTTCTGTAAGTCTTTAGCTGACACTAGGGTTCTTCTTAACCTCAGTGAGCATTCTGCTCAGTGCTCTTGCAGTCATCTTTGCAGGACGGCCACTCCTAGGGACAGTAGCAGTAGTGCTGAACTTCCTCAATTTTATAGACAATTTGTCTTACTGTGGACTGCTGAACATCGAGGCTTTTAGAGATCATTTTATAATCCTTTCCAGCTTTATGCAAGTCAAAAATTCTTAATCTTAGGTCTTCTGAGATCTCTTTAGTTCGAAGCCTGGTTCACATCAGGCAATGCTTCTTGTGAATAGCAAACTCACATTTTGTGAGTGTTTTTTATAGGGCAGGGCAGCTCTAACCAACAACTCCAATCTCGTCTCATTGATTGGACTCCAGGTTAGCTTACTCCTGACTCCAATTACCTTTTGGAGAAGTCATTCGTCTAGGGGTTCACATTCAATAAAGACATGAAAAATACTATAATTTGTGTTATTAGTTTAAGCACACAGTGTTTGTCTAATTTTGTGACTTATATGAAGATCAGATCAAATTATGTCAAATTTTTGCAGAAATCCAGGTAATTCCAAAGGGTTCACATACTTTTTCTTGCCACTGTAGAAGTCATGTAATTTCATAAATGAACACAAATCCATGTTAGCTGCAATGGAAGGGCCATGATGGAAGGGCCATGGAGTAATTTAACAGTGATATAAATAATACAATTCTTGGCCAATAAGCAGCAGTCCATTCCCCACGACTCTCACATCTCTCTTTCCTTCCCTCTAAATTGTTTTCCCTCATCTCTCTCTCTCTTTCACCTATCTAAAAACAGTCCACCCTCATCTCCCTCTTTCTAAAAACAATGACTTCCAGAACTATTAACTAACAGATCCTCCAGTGATTTTTCATGGGACAGTTACCTGTGGTCCTGCTACAGTTTGTTTGGGATGGGAGGTCTCTGATGATGACTTGCGACCCCCCCTATCTGTCCCTCCTCCCACTCCGGTGCGTCCCGGCGTTCCCTCGCAGTATTCAGTCTGTCCTCCGTGCTGGTGACCATACTGGAAGCGGATGCGGAGCTCTCCGACGCGACAGCGAGGCAGGATGTCTGGGATCCACTCGATCACAAAGGGAGTGGGATCCTTCTGATCTGCTGTACACAATCCTGTGGTGATCAGAAGAAATCAGTTCATATGACATCATACACACCAGTCCAACCCAGCTCTCACACACATACACACACTGACCGACTTCAAGGAAGGTGCGTAGCTCCAGGGGTCGTATGGCCTGGGATCTGTCCGTCCGGCTGTAGCCCTCAGTTGGGTCAGGAGGAATGGGCTGGGGACAGCGGAACGGAGAGTAGGAACCATCACTGTTCTTCACAAAACTCTGGGTCAACTCCAGGGGCAGCTAGACAGACAGAGGGAGAAGAATGCATGGTGAGATTGACTTTCTCTCTGTGACTAAATCCGAAACATACCAACACGCTGTGGTAAACACACGACATGAGCAGTCTGAAGACTTGTGAGTGGATGAGATGATGGAGGGAGATGGGCAGGAGTGAAGAAAAGAGCTGACCTCTGGGGTGTCGAAGATGCGTTTCACCTGCATCAGGTTGGTGATGTGCCAGGTGTGCTTGGAGAAGGAGCCATGGGGCAGATCATCTTTCCTCACAAACGCTGACCAAAGGAAACAAGAATATAAGAAAACAAACCATGTAACTCAGCCTAAAACTGGTGGTTACTTTAGGGTTTCCCATGCAACTCAGCCTAAAACTGGTGGTTACTTTAGGGTTTCCCACGTAACTCAGCCTAAAACTGGTGGTTACTTTAGGGTTTCCCATGTAACTCAGCCTAAAACTGGTGGTTACTTTAGGGCTTCCCATGTAACTCAGCCTAAAACTGGTGGTTACTTTAGGGTTTCCCACGTAACTCAGCCTAAAACTGGTGGTTACTTTAGGGTTTCCCACGTAACTCAGCCTAAAACTGGTGGTTACTTTAGGGTTTCCCACGTAACTCAGCCTAAAACTGGTGGTTACTTTAGGGTTTCCCATGTAACTCAGCCTAAAACTGGTGGTTACTTTAGGGCTTCCCATGTAACTCAGCCTAAAACTGGTGGTTACTTTAGGGTTTCCCACGTAACTCAGCCTAAAACTGGTGGTTACTTTAGGGTTTCCCACGTAACTCAGCCTAAAACTGGTGGTTACTTTAGGGTTTCCCACGTAACTCAGCCTAAAACTGGTGGTTACTTTAGGGTTTCCCACGTAACTCAGCCTAAAACTGGTGGTTACTTTAGGGTTTCCCACGTAACTCAGCCTAAAACTGGTGGTTACTTTAGGGTTTCCCACGTAACTCAGCCTAAAACTGGTGGTTACTTTAGGGTTTCCCACGTAACTCAGCCTAAAACTGGTGGTTACTTTAGGGTTTCCCACGTAACTAAGCCTAAAACTGGTGGTTACTTTAGGGTTTCCCACGTAACTCAGCCTAAAACTGGTGGTTACTTTAGGGTTTCCCACGTAACTCAGCCTAAAACTGGTGGTTACTTTAGGGTTAGGGTTGGTGTTGGGTTAAGGTTTACCTGTAGTTGTGTTAAGGTTAGTCTTGTGAGGCCATCTTGTTGACTCAAATATTGGAAGTCTGGAGAACTTCAGTATTGGATTTTTTTAATGGGATTGCTGGCTGTTAAAGCTCGCATTTGATTGGCTCTGTGTAGAAATTACATTTAGATTACATTACATTTTTCCCTTCTGTTTTTCTGTCTTCTGGGTTAGACAACATTGTAGCAGCCTAAGCTGCCTTATTGTTTGTATCTTATGGTAGTTAGCTTTTTGCAAGTCAGAAAATGTTTTAGAAACATAACCTCTGTTTGGAGCCCCACCCAATCAAAACATTGCTTGGTGTTTGGGGTTTTAGGCTGGGTTTCCGTACAGCACTTTGTGTCATCGGCTGATGTAAAAAGGGCTTTAGAAATACATTTCATTGATTGATTTGATAGGTGGCAATGCGTCACTAGCATTCATCTAGACTCCACAGTACTTTTAGCATCTTTCTGCAGACAAGTTCCCCATAAACAAAGCCTGGGTGTCCAAGGATATATTAGGGTTAGAGTAGGCTCATTTGTAGATTTATACAGTGAGACACTTTTGGGACAGTGACAATGTTTTGTTTTAAATTATACAAAGGTTAAAGTGCACACTGTCAGCTTTAATTTTAGGGTATTTCATCCGTATCGGGGGAATAGTTTCGAAATTCTGGCACTATTTGTACATAGTGTCCCCCCCTCCCCCCCCCCCCCTCCATTTTAGGAGACCAAAATTATTGGGACCCTCAAATGAAAGCTGACAGTCTGCACTTTAACCTCAGTCATTGTATCATTTAAATTCAAAACTGCTGGAGTACAGAACCAAAACACTGTCCAATACTGTTGGAGCTCACTGTAGTTGAATTAGGGTCAGGGTTGGGGTTGGGTTGGGTTGGGTTAGGTTGTGGTTAGGGTTAAGGGTTACCTGAGGTAGCATTGGGCAGCCGTCTCTTCTTGGAGCCCAGGGACAGACGGTGCTGCAGGGCGTTGAAGAACACCTGGGGGATGTGGAACACCAGAGGCTCCGGCTTACCTGGAGACAACAACATCTTCATCATCATTTTGGGCGGCAGGTAGCCTAGCGGTTAGACCATTGGGCCAGTAACCGAAAAGTCGCTGGTTCCCGAGCCGACAAGGTGAAAAAAAAAAAACTCTAGATGTGTCCTTGAGCAAGGCACTTAACCCCAATGTGCTCCAGGGGCTGACCCTGTAGGTCGTCATTGTAAATAGGAATTTATTCTTAACTGCCTAGCTAAATAAATGTTAAATAAAAATAAAAATAATAATAAATCATTATCAATTAAACAAACTCAGAGGGGCGGAGGACTGTGATGTATGTGTTACCATCAAACTGGTAGTGCATGGTCAGGTGGATCCTCTCTGTAACGCTGGCTAGCCACTGCTGGAACCCCAGGGTCACCAGGCTCTCATCCACAGGCTGGCTGCTCCCTGACACACACACACACACACACGTCATAACTCATTAAAACAGAGACAATAATATAATATTACTTTAATGCTCAAGAATCTGTGGTTTATTGGATACCCTTAAGGGGCATAAGCAGTGATAAATGCAGTGATAAATGCAGTGAAAAAGGCAGAGAGACAGAAAGGAGGACAGACAGGACGGAGGCAGTGGGTAAGGAGGCAGACAGGACGGAGGCAGTGGGTAAGGAGGCAGACAGGACGGAGGCAGACAGGACGGAGGCAGACAGGACGGAGGCAGACAGGACGGAGGCAGACAGGACGGAGGCAGTGGGTAAGGAGGCAGACAGGACGGAGGCAGACAGGACGGAGGCAGACAGGACGGAGGCAGTGGGTAAGGAGGCAGGCAGGCTGCACCTGGGTTCTTGTGCCCAATAGAAACAGGAGCACAAGGACCAGGAGGTTTCATCTGATAAGGCCTCCTCTGGCTGTGGGGCCCGTCTCTACCCACACCCACCCTACAGGGCTGCCCCCCGTCTCTACCCACCCCTACCCACACCCACCCTACAGGACATACAGCTGGATGGAGGGAGGAGAGAGAAGAGAGGAGGGAGGAAGAGACAGAGAGAGGGGACAGACAGGGGAAAAGGAAGAAGAAAGTGACAGAGGAGACAGAGACAAAGAGGAAAAAGAGGAGCGAAAGTCACAGAGGTCACATCGAAGAACACCGAGGTCACAGTGAAGGACACCGAGAAGGTCACAGTGAAGGACACCGAGAAGGTCACAGTGAAGGACACCGAGAAGGTCACAGTGAAGAACAGATTGCTCAGGCAGAATTCAAAGAACATACAGGTCCTATTTTGATGAGGCACTTGCACTTCTATTGGATGAACAGTGTGATTTACAGGGCAGCTCACCAATGAGGTGCTCCTCCAGACGGAGTCTCTTGGTTTTGTGAGCGGTGATTGGTTCAGGCAGCTGAGGTGGGCTGGAGCCACAGAGGACTGTGCAGTCAGCATTCTGTTGTACACCTGCAGTACAGATGACAGAGTCTCCTACAGATACTGCAGTGCACACATACAGTTGAAGTCGGAAGTTTACATACACTTAGGTTGAAGTCATTAAAAATCCATTTTCAACCATTTCACAGATTTCATGTTAAACTATAGTTTTGGCAAGTCGGTTAGGACATCTACTTTGTGCATGACAAGTAATTCTTCCAACAATTGTTTACAGACAGATTATTTCACTATATCACAATTCCAGTGGGTCAGAAGTTTACATACACTAAGTTGACTGTGCCTTTAAACAGCTTGGAAAATTCCAGAAAATTATGTCATGGCTTTAGAAGCTTCTGATAGGCTAATTGACATAATTTGAGTCAATTGGAGGTGTACCTGTGGATGTATATCAAGGCCTACCTTCAAACACAGTGCCTCTTTGCTCGACATCATGGGAAAATCAAAAGAAATCAGCCAAGACCTCAGAAAAATAATTGTAGACCTCCACAAGTCTGGTTCATCCTTGGGAGCAATTTCCAAACGCCTGAACACAATCCCAACCGTGAAGCATGGGGGTGGCAGCATCATGTTGTGGGGGTGCTTTGCTGCAGGAGGGACTGGTGCACTTCACAAAATAGATGGCATCATGAAGAAGGAAAATGATGTGGATATATTGAAGCAACATCTCAAGACATCAGTCAGGAAGTTAAAGCTTGGTCGCAAATGGGTCTTCCAAATGGACAATGACCCCAAGCATACTTCCAAAGATGTGGCAAAATGGCTTAAGGACAACTAAGTCAAGGTATTGGAGTGGCCATCACAAAGCCCTGACCTCAATCCTATAAAACATTTGTGGGCAGAACTGAAAAAGCGTGTGCGAGCAAGGAGGCCTACAAACCTGACTCAGTTACATCAGTTCTGTCAGGAGGAATGGGCCAAAATTCACCCAACTTATTGTGGGAAGCTTGTGGAAGGCTACCTGAAACGTTTTACCCAAGTTAAACAATTTAAAGGCAATGCTACCAAATACTAATTGAGTGTATGTAAACTTCTGACCCACTGGGAATGTGATGAAAGAAATAAAATCTGAAATAAATCATTCTCTCTACTATTATTCTGACATTTCACATTGTTAAAATAAAGTGGTGATCCTAACTGACCTAAGACAGGGAATTTTTACTAGGATTAAATGTCAGGAATTGTGAAAAACTGAGTTTAAATGTATTTGGCTAAGGTGTATGTAAACTTCCGACTTCAACTGTACATACAACATATGACATATTACACAAAGTACAAAGATCACACACTCACATCAATCCCTCTCCTAGGGACCTACCATTGGAGCTGAAGTTGAGGAAACCTGTGAACTCTGAGGCCAATTTCTCGTCGCTGGTGAAGGCACAGACACAGGCATAGAAGTGGAGGCAGAGGTGTGGAGCTGAAGGGTCAGCATCAGCACCAGGCCGAGAGGAGGAGTCAGTTAAGACACTAGAGGAGACGCCACCTGAGGACCCTCTCACCTCCCCATCCCCACCCTGAAAGGTCTCCACGGCCACTCTTCCCCCCGTCGTACCTCCTCTGACACCCCCCTGACAGGCACACTGAAACACAGCCCCCTCTCTGACCTTCCCCTTCCCCTTTGCCCCAGCAGCAGACCCCCCCGCGCCTACAGTAAGGTGCAGCAGCCCCAGAGGATGACTTGGTCCACTGTGACATTTCACCACCAGAGTATCTTTGTTCACCCTCTGGACCAGGGGTCCAGGGGACTCAGTAGCCAGCCTCCAGAGCTCTTCCCTGGCCTCAGCTGAGGCCTGAAGCCCCTCCAGGATAGAGCTCTTCAGGGGGAGAGGGGTGGCCTGCGCCTGGCACTGCATAGCCTGCTTCACATGGACACAGGGAGTGACAGAGTTAGACAAACCCTGCTTGGAGGGGGGGTTGGTCAGAACAGCGGCCTGCTGTGATTGGCTCTGGCCTGACCTTTGACTGTGGGCATGGCGGCAGTTGGGCAGGAAGCAGCGGCCCACGTTGACCCGGGTCAGCAGGGTCGCCCCTTCGCTTGTGGCAATGGCTGTATCCGTGGGGATAAGCTCTATGAACCCCTGCTGAGTTGCAGCCGTTCCCACCCCTCTGCCTCGCTGACAGACAGAGAACACCTGCACACCTCCACCAGAGGATTCACCACCTCTTCCTTCATCCGCCTCTTCCCCCCCTCTTCCTCCACCGTCAATCACCACCCGCACCACTTCCACCGCCCCTCTCTTGACCCCTCTGCCTCCCCCCACAACCCCCCCATCTCTGAAGACGATTCCACAAGCCTTGTTCTTGCAGCTGAGCCCACGGGTGCCGTTGAAAACGCCACACTGAGGACACTTCCTGATGCCTCGTAGGGTGGGCTTGCCCAGATTGGACAGAAAGGATGGGGTGGTGCTGGTAGCAGTCTTCCTGCTACTCTCTCTCTGCTTTGAGCAGAGGTTGGGGGGTGTAGGGGCAGGGGTCTGTGATGTGGGGGCAACCACCGATGTGGGAGGTGAGGTCACTGCCACCCCAGACTCCATTTGGGCAGCCTGTCTGTCTCCACTGGCAGAAGTCTGGAAGACAGAGTAGATCTGAAAAGAGAACAGATACAGCCTGATTTAATTTCAGCATGTCGATAATACTGTAATCAAAAAATTACTTAGGCCATAATGCAATATTTTGTTCCAGTCAAGCCCTTGTAGGCCTTTATCGAGTTTACTTATGTAATCAGAAATAACTTTTTTTTTTAACAATATATTAATGTATCATTAAAAAAACGGTTATTTTTCAACGTATGTAACTTTGATAAGAATGGAATAAAAAAGCCAATTTATGTAGGATGACATTGTTCCTGAAGTGAACAATAACGGTGCATAAAATGGGTCCATAATTATACTAGACGCATCGCAGTCGACTGTTCCATGCCTGTGTTTGGACCATGATTGGTTATAGCTGAACGCATACCTGTGTTTTTGTCACTACCTATAATCCTGGTGTTGTATGGTCGTTTCAGTTTTTATACACAAGCCTCCTCTTCCCCTCGACCGTCGCCATTCCTCCTTACATCCGTCTCCGCATTGCGCCTGTAACGAGCATACTGATTGGGTGGAGTGTTGGACAAGGCTTTATATACACCCTAGATGTTGACACTACCATACGTCCATCTTGGTACTCCCCCACCGGTGTAAAATACCAATGGCGTCTTTTTGTAGGCACTAACTCCACAGATAGAACAATGAGCTAGTTACAGAGATTTGCTAACTCCACCATTGTTCATTGGACAAAGCCTATGTGGAAATGAATGGTGTTTTTGGAGGGGTTTTGTATAAATGCTGGCAATAAGTTGTGTGGTAAATACAGGCTTAAGCCCTACTCGCATGGGACTAGTGTTACTATAGAACGTCGGTTATGTAATAATTACCCCAACATATCCGTTTTTCCAGTGAACGATTCGGACGGGTTTCGTTTTAACATCCTGCCCCTGTAATTATTTGTTTTTCTCATTCACAATTGACATTATGACGGAAGCTCTTCTAGACGTGAAGATATTTCAAATGTCGAGGGATAGCCTAATATTGGCTTGATAGCCTTCAGTTCGTAGAAAGTCACAATATTAATGCATATCAATAATTACCATGAACTGTAACCAATGCAGACATGAAATTACCTGACGCATTTGGCAGTTTATCAATTTGTTCCCCATGTTCTGCCCAAACTGGGTGAAGCACCTGTAAAACTCTGTAATATCCCTAATAACACAGGGATGACGATTTACACGGGATAAGTATTACGAGGACCTTGGAGTTTGCCGTAACACATGAGGTTTTTAGGGCTGGGATAATAACCTTCCTGTCAAGTTAACATTACTGACATGGCAGATTCGCACGAGGCTACATTTACGGATGTGGTGATATGTGCTCGTGCAAATAATTACATTACCTGAGCTTTCCAGTTAAACGTAACCCGCCCGAATAGGGCTTTATTAGATCGTATACGTTTTGTTCTATAAGAATCTTCATCAGATGTCACTTTTTGTGAATTTTGAAGCATTTATGCAATTTTAAAAAGCACATAAAGGCTTCATAATTCATAAAGGTCATGTTAACTGACTGAAATCTCACATATAACCCTATTCTTTCCCCATTCATTTTCACCATAGGAATGGCTGAATGAACCAGAGGTAACTAATATCCGGGTTTTACGACTACAAGCTGGCGAGCACTATAGAAATGCATATATTCATGTCTACATTGATTTATGCCACGTTTATTCAATTACATACACCTTCATGCATATACTTTTAAATTATATTATGAGCTAAACATGAAACAAATAAATATATAAAAACATTTTCCTTAAAGTATACATATTTTTAGATGACTAATGTTACTGTGCCCAGTAATTAAATAAATGTATTTTCCTTGAAACATTTGATTGAAATTCTGTAGAAGTCCATTCATTCCTATGGAGGACTACTCCTACTGGGGAGTGCCAATATGGCCGACCAGTGGCTTCAAAGCCACTCAATACTTATATGCATCTCATCAGCAATACAAGGTTTATTACCGCGTTCACGTGCTAGTCAGATTATTATTATTTTTAAATGGTATTTAACCTTTATTTAACTAGGCAAGTCAGTTAAGAACAAACACTTATTTACAATGAAGGCCTACTCCGGCCAAACCCGGACGACGCTGGTCCAATTGTCCTCCAATTGGACTCCCAATCACGGCCGGTTGTGATACAGCCTGGATTCGAATCTGACGCCTCTAGCACTGAGATGCAGTGCCTTAGACCGCATTTCCGACATGCTAACTGGTTGGCGCTTCAACCAATTAGGAAATCGGATATTTCTGAGTTTTCTAGTTCCGACCAGCACGCGAAGGCGGGACGTATACATAATTGTTGTTGGTCACAGGGCCGAGACGAAAACCTATTTAGAGAAGAGAATCCAGGGAGCTGTAGTTTCTATTTTGTTCATACCTGTAGTTCAGAAATTCAAACAGCTTGAGTCAAAAGTGTATGTAATGTACAGTTGAAGTAAGAAGTTTACATACACCTTAGCCAAATACATTTAAACTCAGTTTTTCACAATTCCTGACATTTAATCCTAGTAAAAATTCCCTCTCAGGTCAGTTAGGATCACCACTTTATTTTAAGAATGTGAAACGTCAGAATAATAGTAGAGAGAATTATTTCAGCTTATATTTCTTTCATCACATTCCCAGTGGGTCAGAAGTTTACATACACTCAATTAGTATTTGGTAGCATTGCCTTTAAATTGCTTAACTTGGGTCAAACGTTTCGGGTAGCCTTCCACAATACGTTGGGTGAAGTTTGGCCCATTCCTCCTGACAGAACTGGTGTAACTGAGTCAGGTTTGTAGGCCTCCTTGCTCGCACACACTTTTTCAGTTCTGCCAACAACTTTTCTATAGGATTGAGGTCAGGGCTTTGTGATGGCCACTCCAATACCTTGTCCTGAAACCATTTTGCGACTTGGAAGTATGCTTGGGGTCATTGTCCATTTGGAAGACCCATTTGCGACCAAGCTTTAACTTCCTGACTGATGTCTTGAGATGTTGCTTTAATATATCCACATAATTTTCCTTCCTCATGATGCTATCTATTTTGTGAAGTGCACCAGTCCCTTCTGCAGCAAAGCACCCCCACAACATGATGCTGCCACCCCCGTGCTTCACGGTTGGGATGGTGTTCTTCGGCTTGCAAGCATCCCCCTTTTTCCTCCAAACATAACAATGGTCATTATGGCCAAACAGTTCTATTTTTGTTTCATCAGACCAGAGGACATTTATCCAAAAAGTACGATCTTTGTCCCCATGTGCAGTTGCAAACTGTAGTCTGGCTTTTTTTATGGCGGTTTTGGAGCAGTGGCCTCTTCCTTGCCGAGCGGCCTTTCAGGTTATGTCAATATAGGACTCGTTTTACTGTGGATATAGATACTTTTGTACCCGTTTCCTTCAGCATCTTCACAGGGTCCTTTGCTGTTGTTCTGGGATTGATTTGCACTTTTCGCACCAAAGTACGTTCATCTCTAGGAGACAGAACGCGTCTCCTACCTGAGCATTATGACGGCTGCGTGGTACCATTATGTTTATACTTGGGTACTGTTGTTTGTACAGATGAAAGTGGTACCTTCAGGCGTTTGGAAATTGCTCCCAAGGATTTTTCTGAGGTCTTGGCTGATTTCTTTTGATTTTCCCATGATGTCGAGCAAAGAGGCACTGAGTTTGAAGGTAGGCCTTGGAAAAACATCCACAGGTACACCTCCAATTGACTCAAATTATGTCAATTAGCCTATCAGAAGCTTCTAAAGCCATGACATTTTCTGGAATTTTCCAAGCTGTTTAAAGGCACAGTCAACTTAGTGTATGTAAACTTCTGACCCACTGAAATTGTGATATAGTGAATTATAAGTGAAATAATCTGTCTGTAAACAATTGTTGGAAGAATTACTTGTGTCATGCACAAAGTAGATGTCCTAACCGACTTGCCAAAACTATAGTTTGTTAACATGAAATCTGTGGAGTCGTTGAAAAATGAGTTTTAATGACTTCAACCTAAGTGTACGTAAAATTCCAACTTCAACTGTATGTAGGCCTGCCCTGCTTTTGTACTGACTTCAAATATTCAAAATGTGTTATCTGATGACAAAAATCAATGGATCTAAATACTACAGGAAAGCTCATTGTAAACAAAAAAGCATTTAATTGCAAGACTGGACCACCTCCCACAATACTCTCAAATCAAGCCTGCAAAACACAGTAACACAAACAGTGTGATGAAGAGAGAGAAATATGATCAGTTTTGCAAACAGTGTTTATACGCATCAGCATTTTAATGGGACAAAGCAAGAACACGCTATAACAACAACCCCCCCAAAACAAACACAAAGTCAATCCTTAGGCACTGCCTACTCCATGATAATTGTTGGTTAAAATTAAATTAACTCAAAATAAGGCAAAATAATGGGTCTCATCCAACTGTATTATTTAAACAACTCCATGGGAGACCACAGTGCAAAACTATGATCCATTCATGTTTATTTTTAACATTTGATAACCATTTATTACTCTGTCATAAAAAACACCAAAAAGCTTAATATTTAGTTTTTATACACAACTTTAATTCTAATTGACTTTTTCAGTGTAGATGGTTTTTGCACGGCCGTTCGCTCTCGTCAGGCCCCTGGAAGAATCTAATGTTGCACCGTACCTACGTCGTCATGGACCAGCATTTAACAGTGATCTGAATATGCCCCAGTCTAGTTTAATGATCCCCAGCCCTGCCCATCAAAAAAGAAAGCAAGCTTCTATAATTAACATGAGTTTTTGTCTCTTTATACAGGATCAGAACAGTTTAACAGACTTTGTTTGGTTATTTACATACAAAACAGTATACGTACGTACGTAAGCCCTCCTTAAAGAAAAGTTTCAAAAGGAAAAAAGTGGAATGCAAAATAATTCAAAATACCCAGAATTTGTGTAACATCAAATTTTGTGAAAAGGTAACCAAGTAATAATATTGTGCAATATTTGTCTGCCTTTAAAATAATGAAGAACAGTGGCAGTAAATCCCTGCAATTGTTTCTTAGTTGAGATATTGACATTTTTTAAAAAATACAACAGCTGACATCCATTTGATTAATTTTTTATAAACATAAAAAACAAAAAAGGTTCTCACATTTCACATGATTCCATGGTGTCATTGCTTTAAAAATGACAAAACAAAACAAAAAGGCAAAGCTCGTTTCTTAACGATATCAGCAGTTGAAATCGTTCTAAACAAACCAACGAGAAAAAGCAAATCCAAAAGTCTTTATCATGTATTTTATTTATTTAATAGTACTTTTTAATTAAAAATGGCATAGTCCTTTTTGATTCAGTCGATCTGACACTGGGCCAAAGACCTTTGTAGGGTGTGTGTACATGGGTGTGTGTGTGTATGCATATACATACATACATCTTATATACCAGGACTGGGCAACTCTCTATCGCCAATGACAGACAAGCTTTTCCTCCTGCTCCTGCTCCTCCTCCTCCTCCTCCTCCTCCTCACCTTAAAACGTACATGTAAAAACCAGGTTGGGTGGGGGGACGGACAGGGGAACCCCCCCCCCCCCCCCCCTCCATGGAGTTCTTAATCATGTTGTAAAAGACGGGGTACGTTGCCCCCCCATCCCGCCCCCTGTATAGGATCCCTGTTGTGGAAGGTAGGAGGCCGATGATGGGTCGCCGGGCCAACGCTGATCAGTGGGTGTGGTAGCCAGCGGTGCCCATGCCAGACTGGTTGGCCAGCACAGTCCCGTTGACTCCCTGTCCAGGCTCCACCACGCCGCCGTTACTGACGGCTCCCACGCCCGTCCACCCTGCACCCGCCTGTAAATGACTAAACATGGAGACAACATGGAGGTTAAAGGATAGGAGAAAGAGCAACAACGTGTACAACTAGGAAGACGGATCTTCAAGGGCCTCCTGACATCTGGGTGGCATTTCCTTCACCTTGTTCCCTTCCCTCTAGGAGTCCATGAGTACTCACTTGAATCCCTGCTGGTTCCAGGCCTGACCGTAGACTCCGTAGGTGGGCACCTGCCACCCATTTGGGACGTACTGGCTAATCTGCTGGGCGTTACCGTACCACTGGGCATACTGTCCATAGGGCTGCGCTGCAAACCCTATTTTGTTCTGCTGTGGAGACAACACTTAGGGTTCAAACTATGTCATGGATCAACTATGGATCAACTGTGTTTTTCTGTTTCCTTTAGCTAGCCCACTTTGCTCTGTGCTTATGGACAAATGCTACCTCAAGCCCTCTAAAGCTGAGCATGTAGATATGTACTACACATACATATATGTAATAACAAAGACAGTATAAAGATGTTGTATGAGAAAGGAAGTGCTGTTACCTGCGGTCTTACCTGAGGCATCTGTACCTGCTGCATGGGGCTGACCATGTCTGTGGTCTCTTTCCCCCAGTAACACTTAACCACATGACCATCTATGGACGTCCCGTTCACTGACACTATGGCGTGGGCCGCTCCCTCGTGGGAGTTGAACCTAGACCAGAGACAGACACAGGTGAGAGGAAAATCTCCTAATCAACTTCAGGTCACCATCAGGGCTCTTCCCATCGAACTAGAGATGCAGACACCTGGTCAAGCAGTCAAACGTTCAGTTCTCTCACCTGGAGATGACATGGTTTTGCTGTGATTCTGGGTTACCAGTGTATTCTGTAGACGATGTGCATGGACTTACCTCACAAATGAGTAGCCTTTGTCTGGGAAAACTCTGATCTCCATGATCTGGCCGAAGGGGGTGAAGGTCTGCCTCATCAGTTGTTCTGGAAACAACAAGGTACATAAGTAAGGATGAGGTCACCAATGACATCACATATTCCCTCTAAACAACCTGCAAGTCATGTGACTCCTCCACAGTACAGATTGTCTGGAGGTTCTGACTCGGGATGCACCGATCGATCGGCAAGAGATCGGAATCGGCCGATTTCCACTCAAAATACGAGATCGGTGGTAGTCCGCTTTCCTCTCGCAACCGTGGCAGAGTTGACCTCTCTGCTCCTCCACTAGTGTGGACAGAGAACACTTGTTTAGCTCTGGTTCACATATCGTGGATGAAAAGAGGAACAGACTGTCTTCTGAAAACGTGGAGATGCTTGTCTTTGTTAAAAGAAATCTACAATTGATGCTTAAAAGTAAAAGTTTCTCACTTATTTTCAAAGGTCTATGTTCATTGGCTAATTCATTTGTTTCGTAGAATGTTTTTTTTTATTTTTTTTACAAAAACCCAACTAATGTTGTTTCCTTTTATTGCCTATTTGTTGGCTTTTTATTTCTATTTCCATGGTTTTTGGCATCAGTTAAGTATTCAGATTAGGAAATAGGCCGTAGGCAGGTGACTGTTATTCTGAAAAATATTTTGATTAGCCTATTATATAAACTCTGTTTAGTTCCTAGATAATACAGTTAGTGTACATTTTTGTCAGGTTATAGCCTGCATTACTGCATTAGCTAGTTGTCAATAAAATGGCTTTCAATTCACCACTAATTTTGAGTTTATCTGGAATAAAAAACTATCTTTAATGAATAATATACATAAAATCGGTATCGGTGGATTTGAAGACTGAAAATCAGCATCGGCCTAAAAGAAAGTGCTCGGTGGATCCCTAGTTCTGACCTGTGAGTCCTGTTGTGACTCCTCCACAGTACAGATTTGATTAGGATCTCTTTTAGTCCTAATTTGGACTAATCTTTCAAGAGTCCTTAAACATTAAAATACAATTTATAAAACGATCACATTTTCACATATAGCATACTGTTACAAACAAACATAATACACAATACTCTTAACAGTCTGAAAAGATAGATTGATTCCTTCATCTTCCACAGTCCTGCACACCCTTCCTATTTATTACATTTAAATGGTTAAGTATTGTTTGAATTTATATATTGAAAAACTTCTGGTTTGTTCAGATAAATTATTCCATTTCTTTATTGCTCTAAATCTAAATGTTATTTTGCCTATTTCTCTTCTCTGTCTGTATAACACACAGATGGTGGACGATCTATTCCTAGTATTGACTGAATGTCTCTCTTACCAACTGAATACCGTTGTGGATGGAGTTTGGCCGTTTTAGATGGTGTACATTGTGAAATAAAATAAGCATGTTTTTTTTTTATGATCTTGTTGATTGATGACCAACCAAGAGCATTGTGCATGACTACAACAGAAGACTACAACATATCTCCACCTTAAAACAATCCTCACTGCTTTGTTCTGGACAATCTGCAGCCTCCTAATCTCACTTGCTGGTGCATTTCCCCAGACCACAGAACAGTAGTTCACCTGACTCCCTATTAATGTTTGGATTGTTTGTTTAAGAATCTTTCCCGGTAAATATGTAGCTATCCTTCTGATCATGCATGCAGTTTTAATATATATATATTTTTTTACATAGATTAGTTATTTGAGACGACCATGATAAACAGTTATCTAGTTGAACCCCTAATAGTTTGGTTTCTGTCACTTCCTCAGTTTGTACTCCCCTATACTTAAGTTTGTTCCGTCAAACCCACTCCCTGATATTTCCCAGATCTACTTGCTGTAGCTCGCTGTACCTGTTGAACCCATCGTCTTGCTGTATAAATTGTAGTATCATCTGCAAATATAGTAGCTTGAGTTTCAGATCAGGCATAAGGAAGGTCGTTGGTATATATTAAGTAAAGAAGTGGTCCAAGGCAGCTGCCCTGCGGTATCCCACAGTTTAAGGCATGAGGGGAAGAAAACGACCCATTAATATAGGTAGACTGTTTCCTGTCAGTTAGATATGACTGTACCCAGTTCAATGCTGCCTCTTTAAACCCATAATGCAATAATTTTGTCAAGATTATTTCATGATCCACTAAATCAAATGCTGCACTAAAATCTAAAATGAACACACCCTCAAACCTGCCATTATCCATAGCATTGAGCCTCTGGTCAGTCATGTCAACCAATGCAGTGGTAGTAGAATGGTTTCTGCAATAAGCATGCTGATTGGCTGTGATCAGGTCATTATTTTCCATATACTCCCATATTTGTCTACTCACAATACCCTCCAATATCTTACTGAGTGAAGGGAGTAGACTGATTGGTCGACTATCGGCAGGAGTAATGGGTTCTTTGCTGTCTTTTGAGATTGGACACAGTTTAGCATGCTCTGACCTGTGAGTCCTGTTGTGACTCCTCCACAGTACAGATTGTCTGGAGGTTCTGACATGTGAGTCCTGTTTTTGACTCCTCCACTGTACAGATTGTCTGGAGGTTCTGACCTGTGAGTCCTGTTGTGACTCCTCCACAGTACAGATTGTCTGGAGGTTCTGACCTGTGAGTCCTGTTGTGACTCCTCCACAGTAGACGGTACAGTTGCTGGGACTGGACTGGTTCACGACTTCTTCAAACGACAGGTGCTTGGTGTTTGCTGCTCCACAGGGGAGAATAACAGAAGGTTGATTTAGAACATGAATGGGAAAATAGAGGCAAAAAAATATATTTATCGAATGCCAGCAGGTGGAGTGGTGTGTGTCTAACTCACTCTCGTAGGTGGCTTTGGGCGCAGGGGGCTTCCTTGTGGCCCAGTTAGTCCTTATCTGCCGTCCTCCCAACCACTGACCTCCCATCTGTTGGATGGCATTCTCTGCATCCTACACACAAAAGCATACCATTTATAATGCATAGGGATAGTAATAATGGTATTACCTAGAATCTAAATCTTGTCTTCACCCATGTAAACTATAGTTCAGAGTAGCTACTGAACTACAGGGTGGTATTTGCGTGGCTAAACATTGCTGGGTGTTGTCTGAGGGGGGACTAATGATTTCTTGCAAGCCACAAACCCAAGATGCAGCGCTGTAAGTTGAGGTTGGGAGGGGGGGGGGGTGGGGGTGCACTCACCCATTTGTTGAAGAAGGACACAAAGCCATAGCCTTTAGATTTGCCTGTAGCCATGTCTTTCACCACCCGAGCATCACTGTGGACAGACAGACTACTGTTAGCAAGACAATAGGAAGTTATGGCCTCTGGCCACTGAATCCATCTGTGTTTCTAGGAAGCTTTTCTTTGCCACCGTCTCATTGGGTTGCTGTTCAGGGAGGTTTCTGTCCCACGTTGCAGTAAAGCACTGGATGATAAGTATGATTCTAAGAAGTGCTGTGAATAGTATTTCATTTGCTGCTTGTTGAGAGACATACTCCAAAAATACCTGTAGAGAACTTATTTTACAGTTGAATGCTGAGAGTACAGCTTCTTCTGGTGTTCAATCAATACATTGACGATTAAAGGAACAGATCCTGTAGTGTTTTGTATAAGCATGACCAAGATAATAACTGGGGTAGGGAGAAACAGAGAACACTCACGATATCCTCCCAAAGGGGGCAAAAGCAGCTTTGATGTCGTCCGTGGTGATTTCAGGACTGAGGTCTCCAACAAAAACGTGGAAGTGATCTGAACAGACAGAATATGTATAATACGTTTTTGAAGATGACAAGTCAACTCATTTAGGCACCAATACTAAACAATTCTTGGAATCATCTTGGATAACAGTATGTTCTAAACACACCATTCACACACACACAGTCTAGCCACATTTGATTAATTCTTAAGTTTCCATGCTTTATATAGGCACTACTCCTTGAACACAGTTCGGTACGGTGCATCTCCAAGTATTCATGTAGATAATACTCACTGCTAGTGTCTTTCTTCTGGCTGCTAGGGGTCGTGGCCCAGTTCACCTTGACCTCCTAAAGAAGAGAAAGAGATGGAAAGAGAGAAAGAGATAGAGGGGGGATGGAAAGCGGGGTGAAAAGCAAGCCTTGTACAGCATGCGTCTGTCAGCCTATTAGAGGGCTTGTTGTAGTCACACCAGTGATAGAGGGAAAGCCTGGTCACACAGACTACGTCACAATTCAGTCTCACCGTCTAATCAATCAAATTTGGAACAAAACGTCTAGGAAGTAAAAAGGTCCAAATAACAAGGGACTTACAAACAAGTGAATTTTACGAACTTGTATTACTCCTCAAATGGTCCTTCAATACCTGTTGAGGATAAAATATTTTCAACTGAATGGGTCTTTAGAGATAAATAGTATTGTTATTATTTTGTATTCTTTATGCAAAGGTTTTTTTGCAAAATAACACCTTGTACAGAATAATAAATTGTGGTAGGGTAGAAGTATAGAAGCGTTATTTGAAACCAGTCAATAGGGGACACTACTTAGAAAGATTACACAACCCAACCAGGTTAAGGTCATTGGACATGCTGCCAATATTAATTGGGTGACATCCAGACGTTGTTTCTACCAGTAGGATGAAGTGGTGTATAGAGTAGTAAGGCCTGTTAGCTACAACCAATCTGGGATGGCCAGGGTCAGGTGATAGCACAGAATCCCAAATCAGTAGCTATCTAAATGTTTTAAATCCATAACATCTTATCAACAAGAGCTTCATAGTGTTTGAATTCAAGTAGAATCCGTCGTCCACGCTCCATCACTCAGTATCTCCCCCCAGTTCAAAGGAACCAGACATTTCACTTACATCGCGACTTCTGCGGGCTTCAAACCCACATTAATGGGAAAGATTGGCACCATCTAATTCAGTGAGATTACACTGTAATTTGACCTTTATTTAACTAGTCAAGAGATTGAGGCCTGCAGATAGTTCCTCATTTATATAGAATGGCATCGACACAATATGTGAAATATGTATTCTTATCTACTCCATCTTTAGATACTTGAGGAATGTCGACCGGTTTTGGGGTGGAGAACAAAGTAGCCTACCGTTGTAAGGAATGCTGCCAGACCATTCAAATGTAGCCTACTTAAATAACGTAAATAAATGTTGTGGTATTATTGATCAATGAGGAAACTCTTTCCATGCATATCATACTTCCTGATGTGTAATGTAAACTGTTGAGGTTGAACTGATAACATGATGCGGTGAGATACCGTCCCAAATCAACCCCAAACCCCTACCCACTCCTCATAGGGCCGCCATATTGTTTGCATCCATCTGACCTTTGCAGACCTACGTCAAGTCAAGTGTCTAGAGGTTGATTTGATTACAACTCTGCTTCAATTCCTTCCCCCCTCTTCTTTGGCCAACCCTCTCCTCCTTCCCTCCCCAGCCCAAGCCGACCCAACCAGACTCACCCTGTAGACACGATAGCTTACCTTACCCATTATTTTACGACCGTTCATGGCTGCGAGTGACGAGGCAGCGTGCCTGTGTTCGTAGAACTCCACAAAGCAGTATGGGTCATTACCTGCCGTCTAGAGGGGAACAGGAACAGGGACTGTAACTTTGACACCAGACCACCATTTCATCCTACCACTGCAAAATGTCTGCCTCCTTACAATGTAAAGCATATTAAGCATCTAGCTAGCCTATATAAATAAAATCACTCATCATTTACAGATTGGCCAATCAATCTTCCCTCCATTTAGCGTGACATACTCAGGATCTCAATGTTGATCAAACCCAGAGGAAAGACTCACAACAGTACAGTACAATGACATCGCTTGTCCATACACGTATATAGTCTTAATTAATTCCTTACTTAGATGTGTGTACTGGGTACATGTTAGATATTCCTGCACTGTTGGGACTAGACGCACAAACAATAACATCTGCTAAACACGTATGTGACCAATAAAATTAGATTTGATGTGTTCCTTAACCGGCAATTATTGGACAAAGCTGGTCTGTCCTATTTGGCTGGTCAGTCCTGGGTCTCTTTCAGTGGGTGCCAGATAAAGAAGTAGTGTGTAGGACAGACATTCTAACTACATTTGCACACATTGTATATAGATATTCTATTGTGTTATTGACTGTATGTTTGTTTATCCCATGTGTAACTCTGTTGTTGTTTTTGTCGCACTGCTTTGCTTTGTCTTGGCCAGGCCGCAGTTGTAACTAGTTCTCAACTGACCTACCTGGTTAAATAAAGGAGAAATTAAAAAAATGTAAAAAACATCCCTCTGTCATGTAGAACAGGGAATTGTCTGGTCATCTTAGTTTTTCTATAGGCTTTATACATTAAATTCCCATCTGAATAGGCCCCTAGTCATGGTCTGTGCTCAGTAAGCAGAGGTACCCCTCTCAACGAGTCTAATTAGAGCTGGGATGTTAAAGTATCGACACCGACCAATCACTTATTTCAGGCATTTTGCTGATCTTGTTCATTATAAGTAGCCTATACTAGAGAAATGTTTGAAATGAAATAAATGTGCCAATATGGGTGATTGTTAACGGGACAATTGATACCTACAACCATCAAACTAGTAGTAGTTTAAATTATAATTGACAAAAACAGTGGTGCACATTAAATATTATAAACTTATCGTATTAATTGTTAATTGCCACAATTCAGCCAATTTATCGCGACATGGATTTGTCCATAACGCCCAGCTCCAAGTCTAATCATAATGTCCGTTTTCTTTTTCCTTTCAAAACGTTCTCTCCCATTTGTTCTGACTAAACATGGCGCAGTGGTAAGTAATTCTGAGTTGAATCGAAGGGGAATCTGATTGGAGAAGGTTCCTTCCTAGCCAATAGGAGGGTTGACATAGACTCACATCTACTATCATTTTACAGCTCTTGCAGGGGCCGATCTGGCCGAACAGCTGCATGATGAGGGCTTCGGTCACATCCCGGGAAAGGTTCCCCACATACCTGCAGCACATTGACAACACATCAGCATGGGCATGCTGGCCTCAGAAAATACAAGATAAACAAAAGCTCCACTTAGCTGATAAACAAGGAATTGTGGTTGTGAAGATCTGGATTTAAAAAGGGATAGTTCACCACCATCGATAACGTACAGCAGTATGAAACAATCTGGAATTGTTTCTTATTTTGGAGTGAACTGTCCCTTTAACTAAGTGTATTCTACCTCTCAGCTAACAATTAAAAAGCGATTGGGATTTCACATCTTAAAATGGATACCAGTCCAAACAAGCACCTTATCCACATGAAGAAGACAAGTGAGCTGAAAGTAAAACCATAGAATAGGGCAGTGCACAACCAGTCACGTAACGTTAGCCGGCATGGTTTGGAAAGTAGACACCTGGCTTTTACAGAGACCTAACAGAACATTTTCACGACCTATTCTGTTAGTGTCTGCTGCTAGAAGAACTAACGTTAACACACATGTATAAAGTGAGTTAACGTTCACGGTTACTGTCCTAAAGATAGGCCCCAGAATCTGACATTTGGTTTCCGACAGGACTAGGCCGCGCTTTCACATCGCCTTCAACGATTTCCATATGTGCATTATCGTGCATTATCGTGCATGGCCAGTGTCGTAGTCCCAAACCCAACACACTCATGTTAACTAGTTGACATACCCGATCTGAACCTCAGACTTGTTGAGGTATGTTAACTAGTTAAGATAACACACACTGGTGATTGATGTATTCTGACCAGTGTAGTTATAAGGTTAGGTAGCCGACGTTATATTCTATTCTATTCTATTCCACCGGTGTAGAGAGGGATCGGTTATTGTTCAGCATGATCCTGAAGATCATTTAGAGGCCCGGCATGCTGCAAGATAACATGGTTAGTAGGCTGGCTAGCTACTATTCATCAAATACGATATTACCTAAATATAGACAATTATTCACAGTTAACTCCCATATGTGAGTAATACTATATCTCTACATGCTGATATGTAAACAGGCGGATTTCGAGACAATTGTTCAAGTCTCAACAACGTTGTGTTGTATATGATGTGTCTTTGTCTGGAACATGGAGCCGTCTGTAGTGACTTCTACTGGGTTTTCACCACAAACCCAGCTGTCTGGGTCACAACTCACGGTACTTAATAAACAGGAGGCTACACACATCATCATCATCATCATCATCAGTATCTAATGGTCAGGATGCTATGGCCACATGATACTCAGTAGAAAGCTGGGTCTGTAGCTGGTGCTGTTCATACATACAGGGTCTTGGGTGTTTCGTCGTCCATCATAGTTTCCGACCGAAAGTGAGATCGAACCCTGAGAGAAAGATCCAGGTGTGTCGTATTCTAGGATGACCTTGGATTCTTGCTCCTTTGCCCGGTTTTGTTGATGTCCACTGATCAATATCCCAGAATGTTTAAATGCGCAGTAAATCGCTCCGCTAACTTCAATTCTGAACAATAGAAAAGCGACATAAAATGGCGGAGAAAGAGAGCGGATATACGGCCCCGCATGCGCACTGGGGCCTTGGTGACGGTACGGCAGGACGGCCAGAATAACCCTTCTAATGCAACCACCGACTCACGGTAACTACTGACTGGTGCTATGGGACGGCATGTTCAGCATTTAATTTTACGTGTAAAATGTAGGAGAACATTATAATAGAATGAAACAAAACACGTGCGCCGCCCGGGAATCGAACCCGGGTCGCAAGAATGGGAATCTTGCATGATACCACTACACCAGCGGCGCGATGAAAATAGAGAGACTTTGGGGTTTTAACAATTAACTGCAGTATGGCATAATATCCCTCTTCATCCTTTCAACTGCATTTTTTTAAACATTATTAAAACCCATTCCTCTCGCCAATTAATTTGAATGATGCTGGGTTAGGTCAAACGACTGTTCAGGTGTCCCCACTGAAGTTCTATGTACCATCAGTGGTGTGAAGTACTACTTAAGTAGTTTTTTGGGGGGTATCTGTACTTTACTATTTCTGACAACTTTTACTCTACATTCCTAAAGAAAATGTAGTTTTTACTCCATAACTTTTCCTTGACACCCAAAAGTACTTGTTACATTTAGAATGTTTAGCAGAACAGGAAAATGGTCCAATTCACACACTGCCGCTATTCTGGCAGACTCACTAAAGACTAATGTAAATTATGTGAGTGTTGTTGTGCCCCTGACTATAAATACGTGAAAACAAATCATGCTGTCTGGTTTGCTTAATATAAGGAATGTTAAAATTATATATATTTACATGTACTTTTGATACTTCAGTATATTGAAAACAAAATACTTTTACTCATGTAGTATTTCACTGGGTGACTTTCACATTAGTAATTTTCTATTAAGGTATCTTTACTTTTACTCTAGTATGACAACTGGGTACTTTTTCCACTAGTGTGCACCATGCTATCAAGTATGACAACTGGGTACTTTTTCCACTAGTGTGCACCATGCTATCAAGTTCTGCATAATCACATTTGACAGCAGACACTTTACTTATTCATAATTTATTTCAACACATGTATAAAAACAAATAAGACATTTCAAATAACCACACACTGGATTTGAAATATGGGGGTAGCCACACCGATCCAATGCTTTTAAATCCTTGAGGGGTCTGGGAAAGGTGGAAGAAATGTTGATTAATCCAAATTGCACTCAGGTCAAAAGTAGTGAACTATATGAGAACAGGCCAGGGTGTGATTTTATTTCAGACAACCTAGTAGTCTCTCATCTAGGGCAGATGTGCTGGTTAGTAATAAGGTTCTCCATTCTCTTGATCTTGCGTTTGTTCGTGGGCATCTGTTTGTCGTATATGCCGTTTCGTATCAGGTGTTCCTTGCTGTGGTGGACCAGGGCCCCATGTTGCAGCTGGAAGGAGCACAGAGCCTGCAGAGGCTTCAACAGAACCTGGAAAGGTCAGAAAGAGGAAATGTACAGTCACGTACAGGCAGGTTGCTGCAAAGGGCCGTCCGCCATCATGGTGTGGGTCTGTAGCAGCCTTATGTTCAGGAGCAGTGTTGGGGTCGTTACTCACAAAAATTAATATATTATCCATTACGCGTTACTTCTTTCAACAATAATGAATTACTTTACTTATTACTCCTTGTCAAAAGTAATTTGTTACACTTTGTTCTATTACTTTGTGTTACACCCAAAAATGTTGCACGTCCTAACTAAATGTCAACGTTACGTAGGGCTGTTATGGTGCCGTATTACCGCCACACCGTTTAGTCATGGTAATCCTGTTGATAAGATGTTAGTAGCTCTGATGCTACTGATGGTCATTAGTAGTCTACCAAACATGCTAACTGTCTGGTACTCAGCACTCTATTGTCCCTCTAATCACTCTGACATCAATGCAAATGTAATGGAAAATCTAATCCAACACTTCATGAGCCCATGAGCTCATGTTGCACAACATTTCTATAGGCTATGCAATTGCATGAATAAACAGAGTGATGGCCTCTATTAAAAAGAGGAGGATGCCATCAGCTTTCTATAGGCTAGGCCCACTATATCTATTTCTCAACTTCCATAATATTAAGCACATTGCTTCTCTTTACAACAGGAGTATAGTCTACCTGGCTGGCATGAAAATAAACCACGGGGAAAAGCATCCTCCATTCGCTATTTAAGTGCATAGATTACATATTTTTTCCGCTGCCCGTTTCGAGACAGGTGCATGATAATGGTACATTCTAAATCAACACAAATGCCCAGTTTAAGGCACACAACGCATGCTTCAAATCACAGTCGCACACCTCATGTAGCCTAGCCCATAACCCTATATGTTTTGGTAAGGTTTGAATCACAACTAAAATGGCCAAATAACTTCTTATAATGAAGCACATGAATCCTCTTTACAACGGGTGTAGAGCCTAACTAGCAGACATATGCAGCGCGGGAGTCAAGTTTGGGGAAGATCATTTTCACCATAAAAATGCACCTTTATAATAAAAGCATTAGATGCATAAATCACATTTGTGGTCACTTTTGAGAATGGTGTTTTCTAAACGTTCTCATCTGTTGTGTCAGGCTCATTGCTGGTAGTGGCTGTATTAATTTAGGATCTAACGCATCCCACAACTGTCCCATACTATGTTTGGAATATTTATTTTGGACTATGGGGGATAGTAGATTGACAGGCTAGTGCTTTTGCTGTTGGTTAGGCCTAATCATCTTGTTGGCTGAGGAAAAGTAAATGTGGACAGTTCTTCCAATATCTTCAATATGCGCCTCGGAATTGTGTAAGGACACGCAAAGTTGCGTCCTCGATGTGTCTGTCTTCACTTGTAGCATGTGAGAAAGACCTGATCCTGTGACTGCGAGCCACGTGAATGAGAGGTGCTTCTGCATGCAGCCGGGAGAAGGGAATTATAATTATTATAGTCAGCCCAAGTGCACAACGGCCTGCAAAAGGCATGGATTTTTGAATCAATAACTGTAACAGGAAGGGAATGAGAACAAAAGTTACAACATATTTCTTTGATCAGAAACTATAATATTATGACTCAAATTGGAGCAGTAACTCTGTTACATTACTCGTTAGTATAAAAAGTAATATTATTATTGTAACGCGTTGCTTTAGAACACATGACCCCCAACACTGGTCAGGAGGGTAGAAGTCGTGAGACGTTGTAGGATGTACAGATAGAAATGGATGTTGTATATTGTATCGTATGAACAAGTATGAATGTCTGTATATGATTGTCCAGTACAGTATGGGTCTAGATGTTACCCACCTCCTGTATTACTTCATTCCTCTCCAGGGTGGACAGGGTGACAGCAGCACACTCCAGGGTGGACAGGCAGATGTTAGAGGGCTGAGAACGGATCACATACTGGCTAGTTTGCTCACTCCTGCTCAGCTGTACCTGAAATACACAATGTAGCAGACTCCATTTCAACACTACAAATAACCAGACCTGGGAAAAATACGTATACTTGAAGGCCATTGATAGAGCTTGTAGTTTGCACTTTTGGGACTATTACATTGGCTCCACTGTACTTAATAAAAAAACACCCCTGGTGTAAAGCACCCTGGTTTCATTATACTCAATCTATTGCACCCTGTTGGAGTATAGCTGTCCCACCTGTTTGGGCTGGTGGAGCAGGGTGTTTCTGAGGAACATATCTTTGGCCTGGCTCCAGGTGCCGTCGATGATGATGACGTTGTGTCCCACTGCCCTCACAAATTGCTCTCCCATCCTGTCCTGGTCTTCCTGGTCCCGGTCTTGTTTCTGGACTAGCTCCTCCAGGTTCTGAGCATCTGGGCCCGGGTACAGAATCAGGGTTCTGCTGTCTCGACACACTGCAGCCAGCTCTGGGTTCCTGTAAGGCAGAGAGAGAGGCAACATGTTTATAGAGTATAGTATATACAGTTGAAGTCGGAAGTTTACAAACACTCATTTATCAACCACTCCACAGATTTCATGTTAACAAACTATAGTTTTGGCAAGTCGGTTAGGACATCTAATTTGTGCATGACATGTAATCCTTGCAACAATTGTTTACAGACAGATTATTTCACTTATAACTCACTATATCACAATTCCAGTGAGTCAGACGTTTATATACAATAAGTTGAATGTGCCTTTAAACAGCTTGGAAAATTCCAGAAAATGACATCATGGCTTTAGAAGCTTCTGATGGGACAAACAATGGTACCCAAGTATAAACACCACGGGACCACACAGCCATCATACCGCTCAGGAAGGAGACGTGTTCTCTCTCCAAGAGATGAATGTTCTTTGGTGAGAAAAGTTAAAACCAATCCCAGAACAACAGCAAAAGGACCTTGTGAAGATGCTGGAGGAAACAGGTACAAAAGTATCTATATCCACAGTAAAACAAGTCCTATATCGACATAACCTGAAAGGCCGCTCAGCAAGGAAGAAGCCACTGCTCCAAAACCGCCATAAAAAAGCCAGACTACGGTTTGTAACTGCACATGGGGACAAAGATCGTACTTTTTGGAGAAATGTCCTCTGGTCTGATGAAACAAAAATAGAACTGTTTGGCCATAATGACCATCATTATGTTTGGTGGAAAAAGGGGGATGCTTGCAAGCCGAAGAACACCATCCCAACCGTGAAGCACGGGGGTGGCAGCATCATGTTGTGGGGGTGCTTTGCTGCAGGAGGGACTGGTGCACTTCACAAAATAGATGGCATCATGAGGAAGGACAATTATGTGGATATATTGAAGCAACATCTCAAGACATCAGTCAGGAAGTTAAAGCTTGGTCGCAAATAAGTCTTCCAAATAGACAATGACCCCAAGCATACTTCCAAAGTTGTGGCAAAATGGCTTAAGGACAACAAAGTCAATGTATTGGAGTGACCATCACAAAGCCCTGACCTCAATCCTATAGAAACGTTGTGTGCAGAACTGAAAAAGCGTGTGCGAGCAAGGAGGCCTACAAATCTGACTCAGTTACACCAGTTCTGTCAGGAGGAATGGGACAAAATTCACCCAACTTATTGTGGGAAGCTTGTGGAAGGCTACCTGAAACGTTTGACCCAAGTTAAACAATTTAAAGGCAATGCTACCAAATATTAATTGAGTGTATGTAAACTTCTGACCCACTGGGAATGTGATGAAAGAAATAGAATCTGAAATAAATAATTCTCTCTACTATTATTCTGACATTTCACATTGTTAAAATCGTGGTGATCCTATCTGACCTAAGACAGGGAATTTTTACTAGGATTAAATGTCAGGAATTGTGAAAAACTGAGTTTGGATGTATTTGGCTAATGTGTATGTAAACTTCTGACTTCAACTGTACGTGTAATGTTCAGTATCGGACCAACATAAAGATAAATGTTTACCTTTCTTCATTGAATCTCCTTCCCACCAAGACCTTGCATTTTTCTGTGGGCAAGCAGGCAGCAAGGAGAGGAACAGTACGAAGCGCTCGACTCTCCTGAAAACACAGAGAAAACTATTTCCATTGTTGAATAGAAATTCTTATTTTATTCTGACAGTACCCAACCACACACACAATGGCTCAGAGCAGCATAGACTCAGTACCCCTGCAGCACTTTGGGGCATTACTCAGGGTTGTGAGTGGGTCGTTCCATATGATTTTAATCACTTTATTAATGTACCCCATACGATTTGAACGAAACCTTAAAAACATGTTTGCCCATGGTAGAAGTGGTCAGAAAGTGACTTTTTGAACCTGAATGCCAAAACAAATAAGAGATTAAGAGGTTTTCAAAGTTGACCCATTTTGCCTACTCCACCGTACCATGAGACAGCCATGTCTTCATCACTGATTAGATAAACGGTTGAGTTTGATATATACTGAACAAAAATATAAATGCAACATGTAATGTGTTGACCCCATGTTTCGTGAGCTAAAATAAAATATTTTCCATACTCACAAAAAGCTTATTTCTCTCAAATTGTGTGCACAAATGTGTTTACATCCCTGTTAGTGAGCATTTCTCCTTTGCCAAGACAATCAATCCACCTGACAGGTGTGGCATGTCAAGAAGCATGATCATTACACAGGTACTCCTTGTGCTGGGGACAACAAAAGGCCCCGCTTAAATTGTGCAGTTGTCACAACACAATGCCACAGATGTCTCAAGTTGAGGGAGCAGGAGCCTCCCGAGTGGCACAGCGGTCTAAGGCACTCCATCACAGTGCTAACTGCGTCACTACAGATTCTGGTTCGATTCCAGGCTGTGTCGCAGCCGGTCGCGACCAGGAGACCCATGAGGCGGCGCACAATTGGCCCAGCGTCGTCCGGGTTAGGGGAGGATTTGGCCGGCCGGGATTTCCTTGTCCCATCGTGCTCCGGCTCCCCAGTGGGCGGTCCTATGCACAGTCGTGAAATCCCTAGATTAGGGCCTAATGAATTTCAATTGACTGATTCCCTTATATGAACTGTAACTCAGTAAAATTGTTGCGTTTATATTTTTGTTCAGTATCATTTTTTGCTTTAACATCAATTATCATGAAAGTTTAGACACCTACTCATTCAAGGGTTTTTCTTTATTTTGACTATTTTCTACATTGTAGAATAATAGTTACATCATCAAAACTAGGAAATAACACATATGGAATCATGTAGTAACCCAAAAAAATGTAACATATCTAAATAGATTTTATATTTGAGATTCTTCAAAGTAGCCAACCTTTGCACACTCTTGGCATTCTCTCAACCAGCTTCATGAGGTGACTACCTGGAATGCATTTCAATTAATTTGTGGAATTTCTTTCCTTCTTAAATTACTTTGAGCCAATCAGTTGTGTTGTGACAAGGTAGAGGTGGTATACAGAAGAGCACTATTTGGTAAAAGACCAAGTCCATATTATGGCAAGAACAGCTCAAATAAGCAAAGAGAAACGACAGTCCATCATTACTTTTAGACATGAAGGTCAGTCAATATGGAACATTTCAAGAATGTTTATTCAAGTGCAGTCGCAAAAACCATCAAGCCCTACGATGAAACTGTCTCTCATGAGGACCACCACAGGAAAGGAAGACCCAAAGTTACCTCTGCTGCAGAGGATAAGTTCATTAGAGTTACCAGCCTCAGAAACTTTTGCCCAAATAAATACTTCCCAGATTTCAAGTAACAGACATATCTCATTTGTTTTTCAACAGGACAATAACCCAACACACCTCCAGGCTGTGTAAGGGCTATTTGACCAAGAAGGACAGTGATGGAGTGCTGCATCAGATGACCTGGCCTCCACAAATCACCCGAACTCAACACAATTGAGATGGTTTGGGATGAGTTGGACCGCAGAGTGATGGAAAAGCCGCCAACAAGTGCTCAGCATATGTGGGAAAAGCATTCCAGGTGAAGCTGGTTGAGAGAATGCCAAGAGTGTGCAAAGCTGTCATCAAGGCAAAGGGTGGCTACTTTGAAGAATCTCAAATATAAAATATTTTGATTTGTTCAACACTTTTTTGTTACTACATGTTTCCATGTGTTATTTCATAGTTTATGTCCTTACTATTATTCTACAATGTAGAATATATTTTTTTTTACTAATAAAAACCCTTGAATGAGTAGGTACAGTAGGTCCAAACTTTTGACTGGTACTGTATGTTGTAGCTCAGACCCTATTTTACATCATCTGAGGTGTTTGTGTTGTGCCTGCCATCAGTTGAGACACAATATACTCTTGAATACAGGGTGGTTTCGTTCCAATCAAAAGGGGTGCAGTCAGAAAGGGATTCTGACTGCACACCCCATCCCCCCCACACACACACACACCCCACCTCTGCAGGATGTTGTACGATGTACAGACACGTGGAGACTTCCAGGGGTTGAACTGGCAGGAACGGGCAGAGACACACCTTCTGGGGACGGCTGTTTGGAGAGGAGAGGGTGAAGATGTGTGCCAAACAGTCTTAAATAAATACCTTTCTCATCGCAGAAACGAAGGTTACGTAAGAAACCACGGTTATGTGAGCTATAGGGATCACTCCAATATATTGGTATTACTCCGCGGCTGAGGGATACATCAGAGGTGAGGATTTACACCTGTGTCACGGCTGGAAAGTTTGTACCTCAAACCATACGGAAGTCCGCCTAGAAAATGAAAGAGAACGTGTGTCGCGGCCATGAGGTCTATATATAGGGGCGGCCTGGATTAGATGGTAAATCAGCATTAAAATGTATGCAATACTTATCTAATTTAACTTTATAATTAATTTAACTGACATTTTCTGTCTGGCTGTGTACTTTTATGTGGTTTATAATTTTTATGCAGATTATTTGTTACTTATATGATATTTGTTTCAATTCCATTGGCTGATGTGTATTTATTTTTTTGTTTATTATTATTTATTTATTTTATTCTTTATGAAAACGTGAACTGTAACTAAATTATTTTTGTATTACAAGTTCAATTTCTTTTTTTGGCAAATTGTATCAAATGTGATCTGCAATAAAAAAAAACATTTTTTTAAATGTATAGGGGCGGCCGTGGCGAAGGTGTACGGGAGTAAATGTGTAAATCCTCACCTCGGATGTATCCCTCCGCCGCAGAGTGAACCATTATAGTAAAACATAAGGTATAATTATGCTGGAGGACTTGCTTTCACCTGTCCACAAATCATTGTACAGATAAAGGAAAGGAGATAAGGATACAGTACTGGGGTGTATTCATTACGCTGATTCTGTTGCAAAATATTTTGAAAACGAGAGTTTGTATTGGACAAATTCAGGTATGTACCTCCCCGTTTAGTTTGACGTTGTTGAGGCTGGTAAACGGTATCCGTTGCGAGACATAATGAATACACCCCTAGTCTGGCGAAGGAAATCTTCCACATATGAAGGATTGAAGCAGCAGAATAGTTCAGAAGTGAGAATGAATATACTCCTGTAGCCAGCTAGTCTCAGGCGGGTTGCCTCCAAGGCTCCCACGCAATGTTCCATTCTAATGCTTCGAACACACCGACTGTGTCTTTGCGCAAAATAGTATGCATCATCTACATGTGTGCAACAAAAGTTAAACATTCACCAACACAGAACGCACTGCAAATGCCTCTGCAGCGTTCCCTTGGAAATGAATGTACTTCTGGCGTCCCAAAACACAGTCGTGTGTTCGAAGCGTCATTATTAGTCCAAACTGTTCCGTTTTGCAACGAAACCTAGTTTCTATTGGACAAATTCAGGTAGGTCCCTCCCCGTTTCGTTCGCATCCGTGTAGCTACCGAATTGTAATGGGATGGTCCATTACAGTAACCTAATCCTAAATATTCGACTATGATGAAACGCGTTCAATCACACACTATCAATCGTGGTGGCAAAGATACTGGTAACGTGTATATTTCGTGGTGGTGCTCCCAGCCTCCCACTGAACTTACCAACATCGTAAACATGTGGGTCGTCTCTCACAGATATCTACAGGCAGAGATCGCAGATCCTCAAAGCCGTCCACGTCTTCATCATCTTGTGAAGAAGAGCTGCCAAATGTGGCAGATTCAACTGGAGCAAGATGGTGGTTTAGGGAAAGATTTGAGAGACCTCGGGTTGTTGTGTCCATAACAATTGTATGTGACATAAAAAAGGAGACTCCTCTATCAGCTTCTCGCCAGTAACACTAGAAGTACTTCCGGGTCACGGAATTTCGGACAGTTTCTAAATAAAAGCCCCCCTCGTAATAGTAGAAAGGCGTCATTAACCTGTATTAATTCATGATGTATTGGCACATTTAAAGGGGAACGGAAACACTATGATTTAGAACGCCAGCTAACTGTAACTGTACATCACCATATTGGCAGTGTTGCGTCCCTATTATTACCCTAAATTATATCATACACACATTTAGCTATTTACGTATCTCTTCCTGTCATTTACCTGTACAGTTAATGTAACCATGCAAATTTTCACTTACCTGTAAATTTAACTGTATATTTACCTGTACAGTTAATGTAACCATGCACAATATTCACTTACCTGTTAATTTAATCAGTCTGTATATTAAGTATTATTACCCTCACTCATATCATACGCACATTTAGCTATTTAAGTATTTCTCTGCCATCGACCTGTATAGTATAGTTAACCATGCACCATCCACCAATGTATAGTGTACATATTCAGCCATCGACCCAAACTATGCAATGTCTTTATATAGTTTTTTTTTTTTTGCACTCCAGATATCTTGTATTTGTATACTTTTTCATACTGCCGCTCTATGTATCATGTATCATGTATCTGTCTTTTGTGTATTTTTGTTCTGGCATTTTGCACCTGCCCTGTGTTTTGTTGTTGTAGCTGCTTGAAAAAGAAATTTCCCCCTCGGGGATCAATAAAGTATCTATCTATCTATCTATCTATCTATCTATCTATCTGGCAGGAGAGAAACTCCCAAAGATGGTTGAATTTACTGAGTAGCTCCTTGTCTGAGAATTAGTTTATTACAGAGAATGAAATAATGTTAGTTAGGGAGCCAATAAACCTGCTGAAGACGTTCATGTTTGAGCCGGTCGTTGCCCCAGATCAGAGTTTATTCTCGTAGCAGTAAGAACACAGACATGCCGCCTGAAAGCCCTCAGCTAAAGGGTCGGTGAGAGTGGAGAGACTGCCAGATAATGGCTAGACTAACAGTATGAGTGTATGTGTGTTGTAGAGAGATGGTATATTTCTTGGACGTGTCACTAATCCTTATGAAGGACTTCTTGGCAGAAGAGGTTACGCGACCAGACAGAAGCTGATATGCCAGTTAAATTCTGCTTGATTATGAATTGTTTTCAGTATCCTATAATGTTATTTATGATCAGCGCTGTGTGGTGCCATGGCAACACATTTACCTTTTGATTGGACGACCGGAGTTGGAATCGCAGACAGCATCATGATTCATGAAATCTCATTCTAACCAATAACGGGGCGAGCTCATTATAAATACATTGTGATTTAGTTTCCGTATCAGACTAACTTTTCTTATGATTTTGTTTGCAGAGCATACAGGCTGGCAGTTTATCGCCAGTTCACCCTATGGGAACAAGGGAGAATTGGACGAGGTGTATGGCGCAGCAGCTACGTGTGGCTACATACGGACCGTTAGTGGAATGAGCAGCAGCTACGTTTGGCTACATACGGACCGTTAGTGGAATGAGCAGCAGCTACGTTTGGCTACATACGGACCGTTAGTGGAATGAGCAGCAGCTACGTTTGGCTACATACGGACCGTTAGTGGAATGAGCAGCAGCTACGTGTGGCTACATACGGACCGTTAGTGGAATGAGCAGCAGCTACGTGTGGCTACATACGGACCGTTAGTGGAATGAGCAGCAGCTACGTGTGGCTACATACGGACCGTTAGTGGAATGAGCAGCAGCTACGTTTGGCTACATACGGACCGTTAGTGGAATGAGCAGCAGCTACGTTTGGCTACATACGGACCGTTAGTGGAATGAGCAGCAGCTACGTTTGGCTACATACGGACCGTTAGTGGAATGAGCAGCAGCTACGTGTGGCTACATACGGACCGTTAGTGGAATGAGCAGCAGCTACGTTTGGCTACATACGGACCGTTAGTGGAATGAGCAGCAGCTACGTTTGGCTACATACGGACCGTTAGTGGAATGAGCAGCAGCTACGTTTGGCTACATACGGACCGTTAGTGGAATGAGCAGCAGCTACGTGTGGCTACATACGGACCGTTAGTGGAATGAGCAGCAGCTACGTTTGGCTACATACGGACCGTTAGTGGAATGAGCAGCAGCTACGTTTGGCTACATACGGACCGTTAGTGGAATGAGCAGCAGCTACGTTTGGCTACATACGGACCGTTAGTGGAATGAGCAGCAGCTACGTGTGGCTACATACGGACCGTTAGTGGAATGAGCAGCAGCTACGTTTGGCTACATACGGACCGTTAGTGGAATGAGCAGCAGCTACGTTTGGCTACATACGGACCGTTAGTGGAATGAGCAGCAGCTACGTGTGGCTACATACGGACCGTTAGTGGAATGAGCAGCAGCTACGTTTGGCTACATACGGACCGTTAGTGGAATTCCCACGAGAGAGTAACTGTTAATGTGATTGGGTGTTCGTTATTTGACTAGGCTACGTGTATTTGACATTGTGTTGTTATTTCGCTGAACACTAGATGGTTTAATTTTATTTTTGGCAGTGAAACAAGGCTACTCAGGCGAGAAAAAAACATCACCCAAATGTATAGCCCCGTTGTTAAATCTAAATGGACTGTTTGAAAATGTGAATCACATTTTTATTTGGCGTACCCCGACGGCATTACGCGTACCCCAGTTTGGGAATAGCAGAGTTAGAGCATCCATAACAACAAGTGGACACACAGGGAACACTTGGATAAGCATTTAAACTTATATTTCATTTCCATCCATCCTTCACGTGGAGTAAGAAACCTGAACATACAGTACATATCACACTATGTGTAAAGGCTGCAAGGTTCTCTGCAGTGGGAGCCAATCCAAGAAGATGGTTACAGAAGCTCACTTTAGACCAATCCGAGAAGAGAACAGGGTTACAGAGGCTCACTTTAGACCAATCCGAGAAGAGAACAGGGTTACAGAGACTCAGTGTCAAGATTGGGGTTGCAGGCTCAAGGCCAAGGACGGTTATTTATAACCCTTTACAGTGAGTGGAGGCAAGGGATGCACTTAAGACCCCCCTCTATCACAACACACTCACACACTCCCTTCCTATAAGGTCATAAATGTGTACAAGAGGCTACTCATTTGACAAACCCCACCTCTCCAATTTCCCCCTCCCCCTCCATGATTCATGCCTCCTATTTCTCAAACGCACACACACACACACACACACAGATTTTTTTCAACTGGCCACCAGCCATTATCACAGAGGGATTGGATGATCTTGAGCAGCAGGTATACAGTACATGCATCTCTCTTAAGTACAAAAGGAGAGGAAAATGGGTAGCACTTTATTTTACAGTCCAGAAATGATCAGGTATTTATTTAGAAATGACATGGTCAAATGGTAATAACCTAACAATTACCTATGAGTCTGACTGACTGCTCAATGGAGAATCTCCATTGAAAGTGTTCATCTGGGTTCGGGAAACCAGACCAGACCAAAAAGTGCTACTGTGCTACTGTTTTAAAATGGTGAAACAAACATGTATGCATAAAAATAAATACCCAGAAAAAACAGCCTGGTCTCATACACTATAGGTAACATAGTAAATGTAAACACCGGTACACTCAAATTAGTGTAATACTGTATGTTACGTTTTGTATGGTTACATAAGACAGATGGTTACTTGGGGTGGTGGGTGGGATTATAACAAGAATGTCTAGAAACCCAAAGGTTGTGATTTCATATCACAGACAACTTTAGCATTTAACTAATTAGTAACTTTTTAACTACTTAGTACTTTTTATCTACTTTGCAACTACTTAGCATGTTAGCTATCCCTTCCCCTAACCCTAACCTTAACCATTTTAGCTAACCCTTCCCTAACCGTAACTCTTTAACCTAACTACTAAACTTAAACTTAACTCTAAACTTAACCCTAACCCTAACCCCAAGCCTACCTAATGTTAGCCAGCTAGTTAACGTTAGCCACCTAGCCACCTAGCCGGAATTCATAACATATCATACATTCTGCAAATTCGTAACATATTGTATGTTTAGCAAATTCATAACATATTGTACGTTTTGAAAAATTCTTAAAATATAATACAAATTGTAACTCGTAACATATCATACGAAATGGTTGATGGACATCCACAAATTAATACATACCATACAAACCGTAACGTATCATACTAAATGGAGTGTCAAAGATTTACGTACAGAATAATACGAAATGCTCTGAGACCAGGTTGAGAAAAAAAAGCCAATAAGACCAAAAAGGACATAGTATTTTCCCCCTAAATAAGGCTAAAGGATAATGCATCCGCCGCTACCTTTGTCTGGGTCAGGTAATGGGGCAGGACCGGAAGGAGTTGTCTGGCTAGGTCCTGTTGTAGCTGATGCAGTCTCACTGCTGCCCCCTTCTTTCACTGGTTCAACCTCTGGCTTAGCTGACTCAGCTGGTTCAGTCTCTCCTTTAGCTGGTTCTGTTTTACTGTCCTGTCCTGTCAATACCGGATCAGTCTCTGGCTTGGGGCTGGCCCTCTCCTCAGCCTGAGGTGGTTCTGTGTTTCCTTCAGCCAATTCAGACTTTTTAACCTCTGCTTTTACTGGTTCAGTCTCTAAGGCCTTTTCACGCCCTTCTTCTTTTGCTGGGTCAGTAGCTATACTTGAGAGCAGCGCAATCTGGGATTGGTAAAATGAGGATGAGCCGTCAACTAGTGATGTCATACCTTTCTCCTCCTCCCTCTGTCCCATCTCTCCATCCCCCTCTCCCTCATCAGCAGTCTCAGCTGGTGAAGCCTTCTCTTTCTCCTCCTCCCTCTCTTCCTTCCCTCCATCCCCTGCTCCCTCCTCCAGGATCTCAACTGGGGTCTGGGCTCGAGCCAGTGGCGCTAGTTTCAGAGAGCTCTTGGGAGGTGCAGCTGGCTTCCTTCTAGGCGGGGCTACTGGCTTTGGAGCTTCCTGATTGGTTCCACTGTCACTCAGAGAGGGGAGTGTTTGTAGTTCCACTGTGGGAGCATCATGTTTGTATAAGAGGTCTAGGTCTGTGGGGGGCTCAGTGACACTCCCCTCACCAGCCCCCTCAGAGGAAGACTCTGGGTCAGAGAGTGGTGGATCATTACAATCTGTGACAACGCCCTGAGTCTTCTTCTCCTCCTCTGTGGGTTTCCCTTCTTCAACTGCTTGAGGCTGAGGTGCTTCCTGCACCGTCTTTAAAACGTTGTCTGCCTTAACATGTTTGTCCTCCTTCACAGGTTCTGCATGGTTTTTTTCTTTATCCAGTGATGGGATGTACCGATCATCAGATGGAGAGGAACTGGCGTTCGTCCGGAAAAAATCTGTCATATCATGATCAACCTCCTGGATCTTCCCTTCTGTCTCTGCATCGTCAGGGTGTGAAAGAAAGCTGTCCAGCGTGTACAATTCCTGTGCCCAAGTTCTGAAGCCTTCCTCTACTGCCGGTTCCCCTTCCAGCTCCACCATGGGAGTCTCATCCTTCAGGACAAACTTCTCCAAGTACCCCCTGGCCTCGCGGTCTGAGTGTCTGCTGTGGAAGGACCTTTCAGAGGTCATACTCTCAGTGTCTTCCTCCTTCACCCCTTCCCTACTGCCCACCGCCTCTTCATACAGGTCTGTGTAAAGGAAGGCCATGGCCGTAGGCTCTTCTAGCAGAGTGGGGTTGATGATTTTGGGGGGTCCCGAGGGGAGGAAGATTGGGGTGAGGACGGTCTCCTCGCTGCCGAAGAGGGCCGATCCACTCTCCTTAAGGGGGGACTTGGGTGACTTGTCTACTGCGCCCTCCTCTACCTCCAGATAGTTCTTAGAAGGCATGTTGTCCATACCGCCGTAGAACACCTCATCCAGATGGTCACTGGAGATTTCTTCTCCGCTAACGCCTGTGTTGGAACCTCCCAGGTCTTCGGTCACAGGTGCGTCATCTTGGGGCTGTTCCGGCTCCTCACTCGCCTGCTGGTTTTCCTCTCCACAGTCTGCCTCCTCCTCCTCCTGTCCTTCTTCGATCGTGGTGGGGCCTCCTGGAGCAGGCTCATCCATCTGAGTAAATGTCTCAAAGTAGTCCATGTTGCTGGTGGCGTCTCGTCTGGCCTGCTTTGACACCGGAGCCCTGGGATGGTCAGTCTGATCAGATCTGGTGAGATGAGAGGACTCAGTGTGTTCCACCGTTTGATCTCCACCCTCCTCTGGTGGTGCATTATCCTCCTCAAACACCTGAATGAATGGATCAGTAAATTAATAAACGAACAAGCAAATAAGCAAATAAATAAATGAATGAATGACTGAATGGATGGCTACACAGAGTAAGGTCTACAGATCTAATTCAATTGTGTTTCTCACCTCTTCTATGGTTTCGTTACTGGGTTTAGCGAAGGTGGATTCCTCCAGGTAAGACAGATTGTCCACCATGACCTGGCTCTCCTCCTCGTCTATGCTCACCAGCCTGGGAGGAACCACGATGTTCAGGATCTCTGAGCCTTCTGACACCAGGCGGAACAAACTCTGCTTCTTCTCCTCTTTGGGATCTGTCGTTTCTTCCTCCTCACCATCTCCCTCTGCCCTCACGTTGGGCAGGGACACCTCCACTAGCTCTGGCTTCTCAACCAACTCACCTGAGGAAGGAAAAATACTCAAAAATGTGTCTCAAATAGATTACAGATTGAGCAGAGTTGCAGACATTACCTAATATCTTTCAGTGACCTCACCTATGTCATCACCTGTGGGCAGAGGAGTCCGTCCCCGTCTGTCAGCCCGGCTCCTGCGTCCTCCTCCACTACTTATTTTCGTCCTTGGCCTCCTCACCATCATCGCCTCATCCATGACAAAGGTTATTTTACCTGCCATTCCAGATCCTAATCCAGGTGAAACAGACCTTTTGTTGATGGGAAAGCAGAATTCCAAGGCGACGGTAGGGGTGGGTTCGGCTTCCGAACCCCAGGGGGTGGAGCAGCGGCTGGAGTTGGTCTCCCATTGGATGCCGCTGTCCTCGCCCTGCACGGTAACCATGGAGAAGGAGGGGTCCATCATTAAGCACTGCATCTTGGGACGCACCGCCTCATCCTGGACCGCCAAACGCAAACTGGAAGAGACGTGATAATACAGATAACATGGTGACGTACATTTTCACGTTGAGGCACATCAAGAAATTATAATAAAAAATTACTTGAAATAAAGGTTTATGTATGTGACAATCCCTCTCCCCCTGCCCCTCGGTCTGTCTCTGTTTCACTGACATTTTGCACAGACCTTACTAAAATAACAAGGCATAATTACTAAAATCAATCAAATGTTATTTGTCACATGCACCAAATACAACAGGTGTAGACTTTACCGTGAAATGTTTACTTACAAGTCCTTAACCAACAATGCAGTTTTAAGACAAATAAGGCCCGTCAGGAAGTCCAGGATCCAGTTGCAGAGGGAGGTGTTTAGTCCCAGGGTCCTTAGCTTAGTGATGAGCTTTGAGGGCACTATGGTGTTGAACGCTGAGCTGTAGTCAATGAATAACATTCTCACATAGGTGTTCCTTTTGTCCAGGTGGTACGCACATGCTCGGACTACACATCCTGGTAATCCATCTGGCCCTGCGGCCTTGTGAATGTTGACCTGTTTAAAGATCTTACTCACATCAGATACGGAGAGCCTGATCACATGGTCACCTGGAACAGCTGATGCTCTCATGCATGCTTCAGTGTTGCTTGCCTCGAAGCAAGCATAGAAGTAATTTAGCTCGTTTGGTAGGCTTGTGTCACTTGGCAGCTTGCGGCTGTGCTTCCCTTTGTAGTCTGTAATAGTTTACAAGCCCTGCCACATCCAACGAGCGTCGGAGCCAGAGTAGTACGATTCAATCTTAGTCCTGTATTTGACGCTTTGCCTGTTCAATGGTTCGTCGGAGGGATTTCTTCTAAGCCTCCGGGTTAGAGTCTCGATCCTTGAAGCGGCAGCTCTAACCTTTAGCTCAGTGCGAATGTTGCTTGTAATCCATTGCTTCTGGTTGGGGTATGTACGTACGGTCACTGTGGGGACGACGTCATCGATGCACTTATTGATGAAGCCAGTGACTGATGTTGTGCACAATCCCAGAACATATTCCAGTCTGTGCTAGCAAAACAGTCCTGTAGCGAAGCATCTGCGTCATCTGACCACTTCTTTATTGACCGAGTCACTGGCGCTTCCTGCTTTAGTTTTCGCTTGTAAGCAGGAATCAGGAGAATATAATTATGGTCAGATTTGCCAAATGGAGGGCGAGGGAGAGCTTTGTAAGCGTCTGTGTGTGGAGTAAAGGTGGTCTAGAGTTTTTTTTTTCCTCTGGTTGCACATTTAACATGCTGGTAGAAATTAGGTAAAACGGATGTAAGTTTCCATACATTAAAGTCCCGGGCCACTTATGGCGTTATACAGCTCATTGATAAAGATCAAGACAGATACACTCTCTTGGTAAATAGTGTAGTCTACAGCTTATCATGAGATACTGAACTCAGGCGAGCAAAACCTCAAGACTCATGCACCAGCTGTTGTTTACAAATCTACACAGACCGCCAGCCCTTGTCTTACCGGAGGCAGCTGTTCTATCTTGCCATGCAGCATATATCCCGCCAGCTATATGTTATCAATGTCGTCGTTCAACCACGACTCGGTGAAACATAAGATATTACAGTTTTTAATGTCCCGTTGGTCGGATCACTTGGTAGGATATCCGTGATCGTAGTTTGTCTATTTTTTATCAAATGATTGTATGTTGTCTAGTTGGACTGGTGGTAGAGGGAGATGACCCACTCGCTGTCGGATCCTTCCAAGGCACCCCGTCCTACATCCCGAATATCTCCGTCTCTTTCTCATGACAATGATGGTGCTTTGGGCTTTGTCTGGTGTCTGTTGTAAATCCTTTGCGTCCAACTCGTTAAAGAAAAAATGTTCGTCCAGTACGAGGTGAGTAATCGCTGTCCTGATATCCAGAAGCTATTTTCGGCCATAAGAGATGGTGTCAGAAACATTACGTACAAAATAATAACGCGAAAAAAGCACAATTGGTTAGGAGCCCGTAAAACGGCAGCCATCTCTTCCGGCGCCATTGAACTCTTATTTATCTCAACAGAATGGGATGCTCAGACAGTACAATCGTTTTCAATTATTTTTCTAATAATTTAATTCTCTCTATAATAATTCATCCACACTAATGGTGATCTCTACGAACGAGGGGCTACATTTTTGTCGTTGTTGTTGCGAGTGTACTTCACTTCTTGTCATAAATGATGTAGGATATACAGTAGGCTGCTACTGTACCTGTTGCGGAGATCCTCAACCTCGTCATTGATTTGGGAGACTCCCTCAGTGATGTCCACATCATCCTCTAGCATTGTCAGAGTATCTGGATCTAGCCTGATACATTCCACCGTTTCCATTGTATCCATTGTAGCAGGTTTTTCTCGTCTATTTTCAATGGCTTCTTGTCGGCACTCCGCAGAGCAACGTTGATGACATTCCAAGTTAGAGAACTTGCTCAGAGATGTTGGTCTCAGCGTAATCTTGAAATAGAAAGAACGGCATCCAGGGTTTCAAATGTTGACGTACAGGACCAATAACTATAGCTGTAAAACCATTTTTCCTGTGGGGAAAGTGTATCCTGACCCAGGGTGTGTTGGCTACCTATAGACGTCATATACAGCTGCTGCAGTATCAGCAGAAAACGGCCACTAGTATTTTTTGTTTTTTTTGCCAGATCTAAAAATAATACTTGTCACCAGCCTATATCGAATGACACGGTGCTGTCTGCCAGTCGGCCACAACAGAGTAGATAAGAGTCATTTAAATTGACTCATGTAGAATGTTATTTAGCAGTGCATAATTAACAAGGGAGCATCATGCTTATTATAATCAATTTTCTCAATGTGAGAAGTCCAGCACCTTGGATAGCACCAGTGGTCAGCGCATATCTCTCTCTCTCCCTCTCTCCCGCGCTCTCTCTCACGCTCTCTCTCTCTCTCTCTCTCTCTCTCTCTCTCTCTCTCTCTCTCTCTCTCTCTATCTCTCTTCTCAGTGTGCCAGAGTAAAGTGAGCCTGTACTCATAGAAGCCAATCAAATTTAATACATTAATTTCACATTAAAAACAGGATCCTCTTTCTGCCTACAGAGTCTCTCTCAAGTCTTGGTAAGACTTAAATGTCAAAGTGTCATCTGCTAATGACCTTCACTTTGCAATGTGAAACAGATACTGGACAGGGAATATGAGACTCAAGGAGAGGGGTGGGGGTTGCTGTTGGCGCAAGACAGGGTTTCTTTCTCAGGTATAGTCACCTACTACAACCCTTAACAATGTACAAACAGATCTAGGATAAGATTACTGTCCAAACATAATCCTAACTGTGAAAGCCCAATGCACCTGTTTTTATATCAATATCAAATCATTTCTCGGTAACAATTAAGTACTTTACTGTAACATTTTTCCATTAAAATGGACCAAAATAGTTTTCTTTGCTAAAAAAAAACATTTCTTAAGCAAGGATTTTGCTAGGAGTGTATGTGAGTGGTCTGAGTTGGGAGGGAAAAATTAAAACTAGCTGTTATTGGCAGAGAGTTTTAAAATATTTGATTTGATATGATTAACCACTTTACCGCCTGGTGATCTCACCAGGGAAGCTGAAACCCCCGCTCTTACAAACAGGCTGATTAGAAGGTCTGGTGTAGGTTGTATTTTCAACAAGTAACCAGAAATAACCCTGATTACATTTTTTCACACTTTTACAGTGTCAGTTTTATGATACAAAACACAGGAAAAAAACATATTTTTGACTGCACTGGGCCTTTAACAGGGGAGGAAACACGAAACTGAACTTAGATCAGTGTCTATCGGTAGCTTCATCCTACCCTTTAAGACCCCTGTGGGTTATGGTTTTAATATTCTCAGTCGCCTTGGAGCCTCCAGTTTAGAGAATGTAGGGAAAGGGAGTGTGAAGCATTCTGTGATGGTTTCACCAACTGGGATGAGGGTTTTGTATTAAGTGACGTGCTGTGGAACACATCTGACAGACGTGGTGGTGTTGGAGGCTAAAAACAGACAGGCACTTCTGTCCTGTTCTACAACGTTCTCTGGAAATGTGATAGTAGATCCGTTTCTACTCTTCTGAGAGGAAACAGAAGAGGAGAGGAGGTATCTATCTAGTCAGAAGAACCCTATACCGTTATGTCAACGTGCTTTGGAACCGTGGAATATTCAAGGGCAGAGGATGGGAGGAAGGATAGGAAAGGAGGGGAGGGGAGGAGAGGAGAAGATAAGGAGAGGAGGATCGGGATTATGTGATCCACTGTGCTGACGGTAGTGATATCCTCACCATTCCAACCTTGGCTGTGTGCTAATTCTACACTTAATGAGTGTACATTAAGAACACCTGCCCTTTCCATGACAGACTGATCAGGTGAATCTAGGTGAAAGCTATGATCCCTCATTGATGTAATCTTAATGTTTTGTATACTCAGTGTATATCACTGTTCCCTGCTCTGTCTCTTCCCGGGTGGTAAGTCAGGTGTGGGGGTTAAAGGGACAGGGCAGGAGGATGGTATGTTTCAGTGAAATACCCCTCGGACAAGGGCACCCCCAATATCTGTATATGTGAAGCCATGAACAGCCCAGGACAATTTAATAACAGTGTTTGACAATTAGCAATAACACTAAAAGTGTCCAGATTCAACCATTTAAGGTTTTAGCTATTGGCCTGAGTTGTGTTTTTGACACTATGTTAGTCACACCATGGCCATGCTATCCTTAAAGCTCACGTCAACACTCCGCCATTATTATATTAGATGTATTATATAATGTATTACATAAGATCTACAGTGCATTCTGACAGTATTCAGACCCATTCCCTTTTTCCAAATGTTGTTACGTTACAGCCTTATTCTAAAATGGATTACATTTATTTTTCCCCTCATCAATCTACACACAATACCCCATAATTACAAAGCAAAAATAGTTCAATAATTTATTAAAATAAAAAACAGAAAGACCTTATTTACATAAGTATTCAGACCCTTTGCTATGAGACTCAAAATTGAACTCAGGTGCATCCTGTTTCCATTGATCATCCTTGAGATGTTTCTATACCTGTGGTAAAATCAATTGATTGAACATTATTTGGAAAGGCACACACCTGTCTATATAAGTGACAGTGCATGTCAGAGCTAAAACCAAGCCATAAGGTTGAAGGAATTGTCCGTAGAGCTCCGAGACAGGATTGTGTCGAGGCACAGATCTGGGAAGGGTACCAAAACATTTCTGCAGCATTGAAGGTCCCCAAGAACACAGTTTCCTCCATCATTCTTAAATGGAAGAAGTTTGGAACCACCAAGACTCTTCGTAGAGCTGGCCACCCGGCCAAACTGAGCAATCAGGGAGGTGACCAAGAAGCCAATGGTCACTCTGACAGAGCTCCAGAGTTCCTCTGTGGAGATGGGAAAACCTTCCAGAAGGACAACCATCTCTGCAGCACTCCACCAATCAGGCCTTTAAGGTAGAGTGGCCAGATGGAAGCCAATCCTCAGTAAAAGGCACATGACAGCCCGCTTAGAGCTTGCCATTCTTTGGCCTGGATGTCAAGCGTCAGAAAACCAGGCACCATCCCTACGGTGAAGCATGGTGGTGGCAGCATCATGCTGTGGGCATGTTTTTCAGCGGCAGGAACTGGGAGACTATTCAGGATCGAGGGAAAGATGAACGGAGCAAAGTACAGAGAGATCCTTGATGAAAACCTGCTCCAGAGCGCTCAGGACATCAGACTGGAGTGAAGGTTCACCTTCCAACAGGACAACGACCCTCAGCACACAGCCAAGACAACGCAGGAGTGGCTTCGGGACAAGTCTCTGAATGTCCTTGAGTGGCCCAGCCAGAGCCCGGACTTTAACCCGATCAATCATCTCTGGAGAGACCTGAAAATAGCTGTGCAGCAACGCTCCCCATCCAACCTGACAGAGCTTTTGAGGAATGGGAAAAACTCCCCAAATACAGGTGTGCCAAGCTTGTAGCGTCATACCCAAGAAGACTGGAGGATGTAATCGCTGCCAAAGGTGCTTCAAAAAAATACTGAGTAAAGGTTCTGAATAACTGTTTTTTCTTTGTTATTATTGGGTATTGTGTGTAGATTAATGAGGGGAAAAAAACAATTAAATCAATTTTTGAAGAAAGCTGTAACGTAACAAAATGTGGAAAAAGTCAAAGAGTCTGAATACTCTCCGAATGCACTGTAGAGCCTTCAAACTCAACTCTGGACCTGGAAGCCAGTTCCACTGCAGTTTTTGATTGTTCCCCTCTAATCAGGGACTGATTGAGTTGAATATCTCTGAAGTAGATATAGTATCTGAAAACACTGATAACACATCTGATACTGCAGTGTGCATGTAAAAAAGATCTGCTTTGACGCCAAAGAGAGAATCGCAAACCGCTCATTGCACAATAGTTTATATTGTGGCAGTGTGTAAACTTTTTTTTTTTTAATCACCATAGCATTTTGTATTTTCTCTATAGTTATGTACTTTAAAATGAACAAATTGACCAATTTGGCACATTTGGGGAAACTCCTGGCAGACTTGATACAAAATATTGTGTAGTGATGTAATTCTTCACTGGATCAGTCTGAAACTTTGCACACACTGCTGCCATCTTGTGGACAACATCTAAATTACATCTAGAATCCTACATCACTGTCTGGCCTTTCTCTTGGATTTCAAAGTTGATGCAAAACATGTTTTTTTGTTTATATTGTCTTTTACCAGATCTGATGTGTTATATTCTCCTACATTCATTTCACATTTCCCCAAACTTCAAAGTGTTTCCTTTCAAATGGTATCAATACTATTCATATCCTTGCTTCAGGTCTTGAGCTACAGGCAGTTAGATTTGGGTATGTCATTTTAGGTGAAGGGTCCGATCCTTAACATATGGGCCCTGATCAAAACTAACTATGTTGTCTTGTTTAAAAGAAACCCAGCTGGAGGGCTGGAAAATGATTTTGATAACAGTAGACACCATTAATGACCACATTTGGCACTGTCATCCAATGTCCACAAGGTGGCCACCATCAGATGCACAATAATTAAACTAGAACAAATCAATTATGTATTCTACATTCATCATCATTCTGTGTATTCTTTTCATTTCTAGAAGGTAACTAAATATTTCCCATGAGAAAAAAAAGCACAGTAGCAGAGTAGTAATATTGCAGCTATCCATAGTGGACCTCTGGGTGGATCATAAATGTATTATTCTAATTCTACAGAATACTATACTGAACAAAAATATAAACGCAACAAGATTTTACTGAGTTACAGTTCATATAAGGAAATCCGTCAACTGAGTGGCCCGAGTGGGCAGTGGTCTAAGGCACTGCATCTCAGTGCAAGAGGTGTCACTAAAGTACCTGGTTCAAATCCAGGCTGTATCACATCCGGCCGTGATTGGGAGTACCATAGGGTGGTGCACAAGGTGCATCGGTGTAATGATCATGCATTTTAATCAGCTTCTTGATATGCCACACCTGTCAGGTGGATGGATTATCTTGGCAAAAGGAGAAATACAGTTGAAGTCAGAAGTTTACATACACCTTAGCCAAATACATTTTAACTCAGCTTTTCACAATTCCTGACATTTAATCCTAGTAAAAATGCCCTGTCTTAAGTCAGTTAGGATCACCACTTTATTTTAAGAATAAACAAGAATGATTTATTTCAGCTTTTATTTATTTTATCACATTCCCAGTGGGTCAAAAGTTTACATACACTCAGTTAGTATTTGGTAGCATTGCCTTTAAATTGTTTAACTTGGGTAAAACGTTTCGGGTAGCCTTCCACAAGCTTCCCACAATAAGTTGGGTGAATGTTGGCCCATTCCTCCTGACAGAACTGGTGTAACTGAGTCAGGTTTGTAGGCCTCCTTGCTCGCACACACTTTTTCAGTTCTGCCCACAAATTTTCTATGGGATTGAGGTCAGGGCTTTGTGATGGCCACTCCAATACCTTGACTTTGTTGTCCTGAAACCATTTTGCCACAACTTTGGAAGTATGCTTGGGATCATTGTCGATTGGGAAGATCCATTTGCGACCAAGCTTTAACTTCCTGACTGATGTCTTGTGATGTTGCTTCAATATATCCACATCATTTTCCTTCCTCATGATGCCATCTTTGTGAAGTGCATCACGGTTGCGATGGTGTTCTTCGGCATGCAAGCCTCTCACATAACAATGGTCATTATGGCCAAACAGTTCTATTTTTGTTTCATCAGACCAGAGGACATTTCTCCACAAAGTACGATCTTTGTCCCCATGTGCAGTTGCAAACCATAGTCTGGCTTTTTTATGGCGGTTTTGGAGCAGTGGCTTCTTCCTTGCTGAGCAGCCTTTCAGGTTATGTCGATATAAGACTCGTTTTACTGTGGATATAGATACTTTTGTACCTGTTTCCTCCAGCATCTTCACAAGGTCCTTTGCTGTTGTTCTGGGATTGATTTGCACTTTTCGCACCAACGTATTTTAATCTCAAGGAGACAGAACGCATCTCCTTCCTGAGCGGTATGACGGGTTCGTGGTCCCATGGTGTTTATACTTGCGTACTATTGTTTGAACAGATGAATGTGGTACCTTCAGGCGTTTGGAAATTGCTCCAAAGGATGAACCAGACTTGTGGAGGTCTTCAGTTTTGTTTCTGAGGTCTTGGCTGATTTCTTTTGATTTTCCCATGATGTAGAGCAAAGAGGCACTGAGTTTGAAGGTAGGCCTTGAAATACATCCACAGGTACACCTCCAATTGACTCAAATTATGTCAATTAGCCTATCAGAAGCTTCTAAAGCCATGACATCATTTTCTGGAATTTTCCAAGCTGTTTAAAGGCACAGTCAACTTAGTGTATGTAAACTTCTGACCCACTGGAATTGTGATATAGTGAATTATAAGTGAAATAATCTGTCTGTAAACAATTGTTGGAAGAATTACTTGGGTCATGCACAAAGTAGATGTCCTAACCAATTTTCCAAAACTATAGTTTGTTAACAATAAATCTGTGGAGTGGTTGAAAAATGAGTTTTAATGACTTCAACCTAAGTGTATGTAAACTTCTGACTTTAACTGTACTTACTAGATGAAAGTGGAAGCACCCTTAGTCTCCTGGGTTACGGACTAACTGACCAGTAGGCCACAATTTGTGTGGCTACAGAGTTGTGTGTCAGAACGGGCCGTGAGCAACACAGGGGCCCCCCAGGGAATGGTCCTGCCCCCCTTCCTGTTCAGCCTCTACACCTTGGACTTCAGATATAACTCTGAAACATGCCACCTACAGAAGTTCTCAGATGACTCCGCAATTGTAGGGAGCATCAGGGGTGGGCAGGAGGAGGAGTACAGGAGCACAATCAATGACTTTGTGTTGTGGTGTGAGCAGAACCACCTTCAGCTCAACATCAGCAAAACAAAGGAGATGGTGGTGGACTTCAGGAGAACTAAGGCCCAACTGACTGCAGTCCCTATACAGGGGATGGATGTGGAAATGGTTGGGTCATACAAGTTCCTGGGAGTCCATATGGACAACAGGCTCGAATGGGCTGGTAACACCGGGGCTCTGTACAAAAAGGGCCAGAGCCGACTCTACTTTCTGAGGAGGCTCAGGTCCTTCAACGTGTGCAGTAAACTACTGCATACTTTCTACCAGTCTTTTTTGCAGTGGTGTGCTGGGGCGCCAACATAAAGGCTGGGGATGCTTCTCGGGTAAATAAGCTGATCAGGAAGGCTAGCTCTGTTCTTGGGATGAGCCTTGACACTCTAGAGGAGGTGGCGGAGAGACGGATCCTGGCCAAACTGCTGGCCATCATGGACAACGTCACCCACCCTCTGCACGCTATGGTTATGATGCAGAGGAGCACCTTCAGTCACAGACTGATCCCACCACGGTGTGCCAGAGAGCGCTACAGGAGGTCCTTCCTGCCGGCGGCTATTAGACTATTTAATGCCTCACCGGGGTGCCATGCCGTCGCCAACATAGACCTGGAACTGTTGGGGTATTAGGACCTAGTTTAACAATTAGGCATCCATCCGTGAGTAACTCTGGTCTGTAATCACTCATTCACTCAGGACTTATTCATTCAGGACTGTATATACATATTCATGTACAGTTGTTATATCATATCATGTGCAATATTGTAAGTCATTCTTGGACTGAACTTACGAAGCTATTCACTCAGGAATGCATATTAGTATACTGTCAGTTGTATCTTTTTTTTCATTGCTTTTAGTATATTGAATGTGCAATACGTGCATTTATCTGTAATTAAACCCTGTGCACTAAGGACTGTATTTTAAGGGAATTATTATTAATATTATGCTAAATTATATCATACGCACATTTAGCTAACTTCCTGTCATTTACCTGTACAGTTAATTTAACCATGCAAATATTCACTTACCTGTTCATTTAACCAGACTGTATATTAAGTAAACTATTATTACCCTCACTCTTATCATACGCACTTTTAGCTATTTTAGTATTTCTGTGCCATTGACCTGTATAGTATAGTTAACCATGCAAATATTCCTTATTTATCTATATCAACTTGCAATATATATATATATTTTCACCTAACACTGTAACAATGTATAGTGTACATATTCAGCCATCCACCCATACTACGCAATGTCTTTTTATAGCTTTTTGCACTCCAGACTTCTTGTATTTGTATACTTTGTCATACTGCCGCTCTATGTGTCATGTATCGTGCTCTTGCGGTGCCACGGTAGTTGGTTCGATTTCCAAGACCATTCAGATGTAAAAAAAAATGTATATGCTATATAGTTATGTTTTATTTCAGCTCATGAAACATGGGACCAACACTTTACATGTTTCCCTTTTAATTTTGGTTCTGTATAATTCTAAGGAATCAGGGATTAATTAGTGTCAGTATTTCCATGTGCTCCACTCTATCTTCACAAAACATACCACAGTAAAAGACTTGAATGAAATGTTGCATTTCATGTATTATAAGTTACATAATAAACTGCAGGTTGGTAGGTGTTGCTACACTATTTTTCAGTTGCTAACCGGAAGTGACGGACATATTTATTGCTCATTACGTCAGATTTCGATGGACACGGTGACTTCGGTGCGAGGGCGACGTGATGACGTAGGGCCAATTTAACGCTTGCTGTGAACAGAAAGGAGGACGGTACATATGGTACAACTGGGTACTCGTAAAAAAAAAACGGGTTAAATCATGACGTCAGTGATCTTCACGTCGAAAAATCAGATCTCTAGAAAGATGCCCGAGTTTCCGACTTGGAATTCCGATGTGGATGACCGTTCAAAACGATTTTTCCCAGTCGGAACTCGATTTTTTCCGAGTTCCTAGATGTCTTGAAGTCAGAGATTTCCGAGTTCCCAATCCCCAGTTGTTTTGAACGCGGCAAGAGGTGATGAATGAGATGAGGAGGAATCAGAGACGGCTGAAGAAGGGAGGCGTTCAATGGAACGAGTACAGAGGTCGTGATTTGACATCCCTGTCTGATAAATAATATCAACGAATTAGCATTTTTTTTTCTTATTTACCATAGCATTTCATATTCGCCCGGCATCGCGATCTGCTTGGCTGATCTGGTGCTGAAGGAGATGGTGGAACTATGAGAATGCACCAAGTCTTTCCGCGAGAACAGATGGGAGATGAAGCCTTCTCGACATAAAACATTTTCCCCTGTAGCTAAAAAAAATAGTGCATTGTTGCAGATGTATTTATGATGTTAGTGCCATGCAATGATGTGTTTGGTAAGTTGTAGTAGGATATCTGCTGGAGGAATTTTGATGGCACTTACGACGCCAGGGAAAGAGGCAACGAGTAAATTGTGGTATTTTGAACAGTCGGGCCTTGCAAAGTGAGATGCAGAAATGAATGTTCAGCATTTTTCTCGCCCGAGGATGACTGTATGCGGTGCAGGCAGCTGGTCACATTGAAAGCCGTGTAGTGAAATAACGTTACAAGGCAAAGGAGAGGAGCGCCGAGCTGTAATACCTAAGTCAGTCTAGAACCAAGTGGATATTTTAAGCCTATTTTAGCAGCTAAGAGAAGATTGTGTTCAGCCAATATTAATGCAAGCGGTCCCTATTTTCCTACAGTTTGAATTAAAAACCGTCTGTCAATCATGTATGTGGTTCTTGGTAGTCAACGTTAGCTTAGCTGCTATCGTCGTTGAGTATGACCGAATAGTGCATTTCATTTCTCTTACGTCAACACCGATGTTTTCGATCAGCATGCATGTACCGACACGTTTGTTCGGGTGAGCTTTCAACCGACATCCCACCACAGCGTAGAACAGACGAACAAGCTCGGTCGGCGTGAAGGGAACCGGACGGAATATCTCCAATCCCCCGTCCAAGCCATAGCAGGAACAGCGCCGTGAAGAACCGCTATCTGGAGGAAAAACACCGCAGCTTGTTCCCTCTACCTTCCCTTCGATTAACCAACCAAGCAAAATGGGGTACGTAGTGCCATTCCCCCCCCCTATACTAATCTTACCAGACAGGAATTGTGTTCATGGGAGGTGTTATGATTTCTAGGAAGCCTGGTTTGTTTCAAGGTAGATGCGTGTTGGTAGAAGGTTGAGAGCAATACGCTGGCTGGCAACATGCTTTACCTGAAGTTGGCATGCATTACTATGCCAGGCTCACCATTAGTCCACGGCCTCAGCTATAGCTTCCAAATGCCCACTGAAAAATGTATCAAACACTGGTGAATATAGACTATTTCTCCCTTATCCTGGTATTCTAAGTTAGGCCACATAAAGCATGTTATTGGGTTTATTTCATTACAGTATGTCAGATAGATGGGTTTAGTATGTGGTGTCATTGGGAAATGATACTGGAGGGATGGCCTTGTGATGGGGTTGCACTGTCTACGTTAACATGTGTAAATTAATTCACACATTTTGTTTAATATTTAATAAACAAAAGCTATAATAACTACAATAGAAGTAGATCATACTGAGGCATAATATACCTGTCATACTTTCTGAAGATATACTGATGCCAGAAAGAAAGGAACCCAGAAGTAATTTACTTTTATTTACAGTTCAGACTAAACACCTAAATATGGAACACTCATCCTATAGGCTTCTGTTATGTTATCAAGCCTTTGCCCTGCAATCAGACTGTGATTCCTCTGGTTACACATTCTGAGATTAGTGCCATACATTTGTTTGGAACATTTCAAGCCAGAATGTTGAATACAATTTAACGTAAACTTACTGTACCAGTCATTTCTAGGAATTTGAGGAAGAAAATGTCTACAGGAAGGTATTGCGTTGCATGTACTTCTTTCTTGTGCACGTTCTTCAGGTGGTGAGCAAACAAATCGTGATAGCCACACACAGAGACCCGTGTTTTGAAGTCAGTTTATTAATACTTCCATGTGGATGTTTTGCCTAAAATGTATTCCCACAAAATGACTGAATAAAAGGACCGCTAGTAGAGTAAGTTCAAATTGATTTTTATTCAACATTCGCGACAGACAGTGTAGGTTTTTGTCAATACAAATGAACATGACTATGTTGTCCAAAGGACAGCATAAGAACGTTGTGGATAATCAAGCCCTAACCCTTCAAAGTGTGCTCTTATCTTAAATTAAGCCTCTCAGAGAGTTTTAGTGCAGGGCTTCTGTTCTGCATAATGAATGAATGTAAATCAGCCTGAAACTTGGCACCTCAGCAGTTTACAGTACTCTCAGGACGTGTCATAAACAGTCAGATAGATATATTGGGCTAATAAACATTAGTCTAGATGTATTGAAATATTGAGGTGTCAAGAGTGTGTTTAAAAAAAAAAAAAGTTATTTGGCAATAATTTTAAAACTATTCTCAGGGTTAAATATTGCACAAATGATTTCTCAAACTATGATTCATCTCCCATCTACTGAACCAACTCTCACCGTCTGCCCTGCCCTTATCTGGTTCAACAACTTTAACTAAAACCTTGGCTAGCCTATTATGTAGTTCATATGTGCTGAAACATGTCATTTTTAAAGCGGCAATCAGAAGTTAAAACAATAAAGCGTTATCCCCTCCCCAGTTTCAGTAAAAAGCTGAGGGACGGGGCTGGAGAAATGGAACCCCTCTCAAATTCATGAACCGAGCTGTGGATGCAAAGACTGACCATCCAAGATATAAACATTATAGTTTTAACTATGTTTTGAGGCTATATAGTGTTTGTTTACATTTACTTTGTTAACAAATATTGGCGTAAAACAGGTTTATATTTTGGGTTCTGATACGACAGTTGAACTAAGTTCATGAGGCGTTTATAAGTTATATTCTTCAAGAACCAATGGGTTCATATCATTAATTCACAAGTCTAAAAATGGATGTAGCAACTGCTGATTGCCCCTTTTAAGGACTACCTGTCCTGCACCTTTAAAACGTCCCTCCCTGTCCCCAGACTGAGTAGAAATTATAATCACAATAATACGGGTGCCAGTGTTGGACAGGGCAGTTAAAGTCATGGATGGTCAAAGTCAGGAGCACTTTGTTTTGGAAGCACCACTGCTTTGTCCTTACTAAAAACCCAGATGTCACAACCAGACTCTGACTTTCCAGAGCCACAGTAGCCCTATTCAAGGCCCTTCTTGGCTCCTGCCGTGTTTCAATCTTAACCATGGCTAATGCCAGCCGGAAGCTGAGAATGCAGAGTGGTAGCTTATACACTGGGCATTTCCATTGAATAGGACCCATGAGCAGTGAGCACCAACATGTGAAGTTCATAGGAGAATATCAAATTGGGTGTCAAAGCTAAGAGACCATTTATCAAGTAAAGGCTTTGATTTCTCTATGATTTTTGGGGGGGAATTGCCCCACTTTAAAACAAAGTACATTTTCGTTGACGAAACATGAAAAGATTGCAGTGTGAAGGTATTAAGAAGAAAACCTAGCAGATCTTTCCTGACTTCTACCCATGGCAGTGTCCCGAGAGGTAGAGCGAGGCGATGAGTAGTAAAACCGTGTGAGAGAGAGGATTGTTCTCCTACGCACCTGCTCTCCAGTCTGAGTGGATGGACCCAGTAGAACCCCCAACCTGTGAGCAAGACCGAGAAGGGCATGGGGAGAGATGGAGAGAGTGAGGGAAAGAGGAATAAAGAAGGGAATATGGAGCGGTAGAGAGAGTGGGCCACTGCCAGCCCAGTGAGATCCAGGAAGACGAGCGAGAGAGGATGTGGGGGAGTGTGAAAGAGCGAGAGAGTGGGCTGCAGCCAGTGGAATTAGTTGGGGAAAGCTCCAGCTGTTAATACTTCCCTGGACCCGGAGTTAATAACAGGCGTGATGGAGAGAGCGAGGAGAGGAGAGAATGGAAGGGAGAGAGAGATTTCTCCTTTCTCTAATCACAGTACTATTATATATATATTTTTACAGTCATGATCTCCTTTCACTTTAGCAGCAGTGGCCTTGTCATTAATGGTAATAAAGCTGGTCTGAATCTGAGAGAGAGGAGTCAGAAGAGTCTATGCAAACCACCCTCCATATGTGTGTCAGCAGAACACAAACCAAGCCCTATCATATGGGGTTGCACCAATACTCCCAGCCTGTGTGTATCCACAGACCAGGCCTTAGCCTATCATATGGGTATTTTAAACCTCAGGCTGCGCCAAGCAAAGACCCACACACTCCCTGTATGAGTAGGTTTAACCCGTATGGGACGCACTGCCTTGTGATTGGCTTAGAGAGCCTGTGGGAGGGAGAGAGGGGGTTGGAGGATGCTCACAGATTCTGACTGGCCCTGAGTCACATGGGTGTTGCCTTGGCAACCAGGCAGCAGCTAAGTTTGTAATGCAGGCAAGCAGGTTTTTTTTAGTGACTGGTGGAGTTCCAACCTGTCTTTTACAACCTGCTTAGTGCAGATGATCAGACCTCACGACGCCTGGAGAAGTGTTTAAACAACATCTCAGGAACCACAATAATATCATATTGTAATCGTTATAGTAAAATGTTTTTGAACACAACTTCAGAAAAAAGCCAGTGAATGAATGATGGTTCTTAGCCTTCATCTCTATGAAGACTGAGTGAAAGAGATCAGACAGACAGACAGACAGACAGACAGACGGACACAGGTGAAGACTGACTGAAAGGGATCACAGACAGACAGAAAGAGAAGGACAGGTATAGACTGACTGAAAGGGATCACAGACAGACAGAAAGAGAAGGACAGGTGTAGACTGACTGAAAGGGACAGACAGACAGGTCAGGTGAAGATGAAAAGGAACCAAGCACGGGTTAAGTGGCTCCTCCCTCCTATCCCCTCTAGTCTGGGAAGCGGAGGAATAAACATGAGTGTTTACTGACCACAGTTGGAGACTGCACCAGAGTGCTTTCCCCTTTGGCCACAGATAGTACCTGCCTTTGACAACCTCTATGCAAACACAAATCAGTGTATGTGTGGTGGTGAGAGGAGAACTGCTGATTTGATAACATCTGCGATCGGATTCCTCTGGCATAGCACTCGTTATTGAGCCCTGTATGCCACACAACTGTCCATTGTGGTAGGGGTTAGAGGCTAACACACACACACACACACACACACTATCCTCAGCCACGCACACACACACACACACACACTATCCTCAGCCACGCACACACACACACACACACACACTATCCTCAGCCACACACACACACACACACACACACACACACACACACACACACACACACACACACACACACACACACACACACACACACACACTATCCTCAGCCACTCACACACACACATACACTATCCTCAGACACACAGACACAGACACACACCTGGCCACTGATGTACAGATAACCGAGAAAGTTTGCTTTAATTAAGCAAATGTTGCTTCAGGAGGAAGTGGATGTAATGGCAGTTGATGCCAGTAAGTTTAGTCTGTATGAAAATCAGATTGATAGATGGGAGATCTGTAATGTTACAGGGAGGGACTCCCTACACAAACAAACCCACAAGCAGTAGACTTGGAGAGTTCAGTGAGGTGAAATGATGAATAGCGAGAGACATGATGATGGAAAACTAAGAAAGGACATGGGTTACTAGTGGACTGTGTAGCACCTATACCTATTATTACAGCTCACAGCCACTCCATACATAGTCTGATTCTACAGTAGCTATTATCTGCAGCCAGCCAGCCAGTCTACACTGAGTAGTCACGCTGACTACACCAGTCTACACTGAGTATACAGAACTCCTTCCTAATATTGGGGATGCTGGCCCATGTTGACTTCAATGCTTCCCACTGTTGTCTGGATGTCTGGATGTCCTGGGTGGTGGACCATTCTTGATATAAACAATCAAGATGAGCGCTATTGAGCGTAGAAAATCCAGCAGCGTTGCAGTTCTTGACACAAACCAGTGCGCCTGGCGACTACTACCATACCCTGTTCAAAGGCACTTAAATATTGTATCTTACCCATTTACCATCTGAATGGCACACATACACAATCCATTTCTCAATGGTCTCAAGGCTTAAAAATCCTTCTTTAACCTGACTCCTCCCCTTCATCTACGCTGATTGGATTTATCAAGTGGCATCAATAAGGGATCAAAGCTTTCAACTGGATTCACCTGGTCGGTCTGTCATGTAAAGAGCAGGTGCTCATAATGTTTTTTACCCTCAGTGTATGTGTTAAATAATAGCTAGCAAGGCCCCAGACCCACCACTCCACTATGCTAACTTAATTAATTGGTTAAGACCGGGAGGGGCTGAAAAAATAATCACAGTAGCACACTGTCTCACAGAAGAACCCTGGGACGCGTAAGAATGAAATGAAACCAGCTCCGAGCTGCCACCACCGCAGAGCAATTAACTTTTGGATTCCTCTCAGAGCCTGGCAGATAGTCATCTAGGGACTGAATCTCCATGAAATGAGACCCGTTTAAAGGCACAACGCCTGGCTGCCATACTGGAGGCGTCTGAATCTCCATGAAATGAGACCCGTTTAAAGGCACAACGCCTGGCTGCCATACTGGAGGCGTCTGTTGTGGGCTTTTTAATGCTGATAACAGAAGAATCGGAACTAGAATCATTTTTATTTTTGAGGACGGGCGAGGCCGATCTGTTGGAGTTCTGGAGGGGAGCCCAGGAAGAGCTCACTCTGGTCAGGCCAGGGCTGCTCCCCAGGGGCCCTCTCACTCCTGGTTCAGTCAACCCAGTCCATCCAGGGTTTTTTAATGCCAATTTTAATGGCAGTTTCCATAATGATGCTGAGATGGAAACCACAGCCCAACTGTGTCTCAAGCCCATCCTGTTTTTCAACCTCTTGTTTGTGGACCTTCTAGTGTCAGCGGCTCGCCAAGAAGAATAATTATAGTTTTGACGCTACGGTCAAGGCTAAGGTGTTGAGTAGGCTACAGTTAAGACCGGCAGATTTGGTAAACGGTTTGAGTTGAGCTGAGGATGTAGGGAAGTCAGTTACTCCACCAGGAAGAGGAAGTGATTCTGCTTTGTATTTCGGAATCATCATCAGCGTGTATCCAAGATGGTAACCAAAGCATGCTAGAACATGACATCATGCCCTAAGGACAGACGGACCCTGCCCTGGCGCTTTCCTGTTATAGTAGGTTGACAACCTATGAGGTGTAACCTGAGTGGGATGCCCACATTCTGGTCCTGATCCCGGGAGGTCATTGATTGTGAAATACACAAAAGACAGATACATGATACATAGAGCGGCAGTATGAAAAAGTATAAAAATACAAGAATTCTGGAGTGCAGAAAGCTATAAAAAGACATTGCATAGTATGGGTGAATGGCTGAATATGTACACTATACATTGTGTTAGGTGAAAAAAAGATAAAATATTGCTATAAATAAATAAAAACTATGCATGGTTAACTATACTATACAGGTCGATGGCAGAGAAATACTAAAATAGCTAAATGTGCGTATGATATAAGTGAGGGTAATAATAGTTTACTTAACATACAGTCTGGTTAAATGAACAGGTAAGTGAATATTTGCATGGTTAAATTAACTGTACAGGTAAATGACAGGAAGAGATACTCAAATAGCTAAATGTGTGTATGATAAAATTCCCTTAAAATACAGTCCTTAGTGCAGGGTTTAATTACAGATACAGCGGGTGAAATAAGTATTGAACACGTCACCATTGTTCTCAGTAAATATATTTCCAAAGGTGCTATTGACATGCAATTTTCACCAGATGTTGGTAACAACCCAAGTAATCCATACATACAAAGAAACCAAAACAAATAAGTTCCGAAATTAAGTTATGTGTAATAATGTGAAATGACACAGGGAAAAAGTATTGAACACATGAAGAAAGGGAGGTTCAAAAAGGCATGGAAAGCCAAGACAACAGCTGAAAACTATCAGTAATTAAAAAGCAATCCAGCCCCCTGTCAGTGCAAATTAATATCAGCTGGTTCAGTCCCAACTGATGGCCTACAAAAAGGTCTCATTGCCAAGGTGTCACACAAGACACATCTCATGATGGGTAAAAGCAAAGAGCTGTCTCAAGACCTTCTCAACCTAATTGTTGCAAAACATAATGATGGCATTGGTTATAGGCGCATTTCTAAGCTTCTGAATGTTCCAGTGAGCACTGTTGGGGCTGTAATACGGAAGTGGAAAGACAATCATTTCACCATAAATTTGCCTCGACCAGGCGCTCCTCGTAAATTTGCCCATTCATCCTTCCTTCAATTAAGTGAAGTTTGCCAGTACCATTTGCTGAAAAGCAGCCCCACACCATGATTGTTCCCACCTCCAAACTTGGTATGGTGTTTTTAGGGTGATGTGCAGTGCCATTTCTCCTCCAAACATGGTGTGTATTATGACATCCCAACAGTTCAATTTTGCTCTCATCTGACCACACTATATTCTCACAGTATTTCACTGGCTTTTCCAAATGTTGTGCAGCAAACTTTAAACGAGCTTCAACAAGCTTTTTTTTCAGCAATGGAGTCTTGCGTGGTGAGCGTGCATACAGGCCATGGCGGTGGAGTGCATTACTTAATGTTTTCTTTGAGACAACAGTACCTGCTAATTGCAGGTCTTTTTGAAGCTCTCCACAAGTGGTCCTTGGCTCTTCTGATTATTCTTTTCACTCCTCTGTTAGAAATCTTGCGAGGGGCACCTGGTCGAGGCAAATTTATGGTGAAATTATTGTCATGATGTATCATGTACCGTGTATCTGTCTTTAGTGTATTTTCGTTCTGGCATTTTGCACCTGCCCTATGTTTTGTTGTAGCTGCTTGACAAAGACATTTTCCCCCGGGTTAAATAAAGTACCTACCTACCTACCTACCTTCCTGCAGAATGTCTTTGGCTCTACGGACAATTCCTTCGACCTCATGGCTTGGTTTTCCATTTTAGAATAAGGCTATAATGTGACAAAATGTGGAAAAAGTCAAGGGGCCTGAATGCTTTTCGAGGGCACTGTAGCTGTGGAAATTGGTACTAAATCCATGCTTTCTGAATGGGGCGCCTGCTCCTCACTGCCCTCTCCTATCAGAGAGAATAAATTCAAATGGCTTGTGATTGAGGGGCAATTTGCTGTCATAATAAAATGTGATCCATAAAAAGCAAAGTAAGCGCTCTACGTCTCCTAACAGAACCAGCCATAGATATGCAGCTTGCTATGCCATTAACTTGCTGTACTATGTATGCCTTTAATCCAAGACCTTACCTGGGAGCTGCTTTCCACCATAGTTGTGTTATGTTTGGAAACGAGCCAGGGCCACAGGGCCAGGCCAGTTGTCTGATCTGTGTATTAGGGCCCAGCCCAGGTACTCCCAGGTCACCTTTGGCTCATCTGTTACATCACAGCACAGCACAGTTAATGCTACCGCATCTTGATTCTCATGGACATCTGCCCCCTGCTGGACTGTTGGTATAATCACATGCACTAATTCACTTGGGAGAAATGTAATAGTTGGTTTGGTATACCATGCTTGCATTATTAGTAACCTTGCCTGAGTTCTGAGGACTTGCATTAGCGCCCAGGCCTAATGCCTAGGCTTTAGCTCAGTGGGCTAACACTGTCATAGGAGACCCAGATTGAAACCTAGTCGATCACATACAGTACGTTAATGTATTTTGTCCTTTCCCTGTGTAAAAGCTTAGCTCCACTTTCCTTTTAACTATTGCAGAATCAGTGCGTAGCTTTCATACCTTATTGTTCCTATTCCCACATAACGTCTGTGTGAAATAATAGGATGTGTAGTACTGGAGGAGGGAGCATATCTACACACACACACACACACACACACACACACACACACACACACACACTTCTCTCCAGCTCTTTCGCTCTCCCATCCTCTCCTCCAGCCCTGATCCCATCCTCTCCTCCAGCCCTGATTCCATCCTCTCCTCCAGCCCTGATCCCATCCTCTCCTCCAGCCCTGATTCCATCCTCTCCTCCAGCCCTGATTCCATCCTCTCCTCCAGCCCTGATTCCATCCTCTCCTCCAGCCCTGATCCCATCCTCTCCTCCAGCCCTGATCCCATCCTCTCCTCCAGCCCTGATCCCATCCTCTCCTCCAGCCCTGATTCCATCCTCTCCTCCAGCCCTGATTCCATCCTCTCCTCCAGCCCTGATTCCATCCTCTCCAGCCCTGATTCCATCCTCTCCTCCAGCCCTGATTCCATCCTCTCCTCCAGCCCTGATTCCATCCTCTCCTCCAGCCCTGATTCCATCCTCTCCTCCAGCCCTGATTCCATCCTCTCCTCCAGCCCTGATCCCATCCTCTCCTCCAGCCCTGATCCCATCCTCTCCTCCAGCCCTGATTCCATCCTCTCCTCCAGCCCTGATTCCATCCTCTCCTCCAGCCCTGATTCCATCCTCTCCTCCAGCCCTGATCCCATCCTCTCCTCCAGCCCTGATCCCATCCTCTCCTCCAGCCCTGATCCCATCCTCTCCTCCAGCCCTGATTCCATCCTCTCCTCCAGCCCTGATTCCATCCTCTCCTCCAGCCCTGATTCCATCCTCTCCTCCAGCCCTGATTCCATCCTCTCCTCCAGCCCTGATTCCATCCTCTCCTCCAGCCCTGATCCCATCCTCTCCTCCAGCCCTGATCCCATCCTCTCCTCCAGCCCTGATCCCATCCTCTCCTCCAGCCCTGATCCCATCCTCTCCTCCAGCCCTGATCCCATCCTCTCCTCCAGCCCTGATCCCATCCTCTCCTCCAGCCCTGATCCCATCCTCTCCTCCAGCCCTGATCCCATCCTCTCCTCCAGCCCTGATTCCATCCTCTCCTCCAGCCCTGATTCCATCCTCTCCAGCCCTGATTCCATCCTCTCCTCCAGCCCTGATTCCATCCTCTCCTCCAGCCCTGATCCCATCCTCTCCTCCAGCCCTGATTCCATCCTCTCCTCCAGCCCTGATTCCACCCTCTCCTCCAGCCCTGATTCCATCCTCTCCTCCAGCCCTGATTCCATCCTCTCCTCTCATTCTTTTATCCCATTTTATTTTTTCCATTCTATATCACCATTGCCTGGATACCCAGACTCCTTGCTCCGGCCAAACGCTACACCCAGAGACGTTAGTTTCTCCGCAATGAGCCTGGATCTGAGTACCTCCCCGACGCTTCACTGAACGTGAACACATTCGGGGCCATCTGATTGGTCCAGGAACCGATAGGTTGAGCCAGAACATACAGTACGTTGGGTGAAGCGTCGGTTAGAAAATTCATAATTGGCTTTGATACACTGATTGGTTAGAGAGGATCCAATCGCTGATGACTTTGTTTTATACAACGCCCCTCGTCACCAGAAATGACTTCAGTGACGGCAGACTGACTAAAGTATGTAGCGGACAACAGAGCAGCTGAAGAAATACAAAGATGTAGTGAGTCGTCAGGCTAATATCATCAAGTATCATCAAGTATCAAACTATATAGGTTGGATACTTTAATGCTACCTACCTATACGTTGTGTCAAAGAAGCACTTCCTAATACTTTAATATTGTATTATATTTACCAGGCAGCCGTAACAGTTTAAACGGCCCTGTGCTGGGGTTGTTTCATCTTTAATGAACCTCTCTCTCGTCTTAGCAAAGGCACGTTGACCGTAATTAAATCATGTATCCCTGTTGCTCCTGTTTTTAGTTCCTTAATGAACCCAGCCAGTCAATTAACTTCAACATTACATCCATTCATTTCTAGTAAGCGATTTCTGTCTGTGGCTTTAAGTAATGTTTGTCTTTCTGGTATTAAAACTCTTTGTTAATGGAGCTCCAACTGGATTGAAGAGATCACACACAAATACTGAAGTGTCTTTTCCCCTCCCAGCCATTGCCAGTGCAGCGCGGCGCTGCAGGAGACTGTGAATAATGGATGTGTGTAGAGATCTCTGGGAGGCTGTGTGTATGTGTGTCTCACCTACCACACACACTCCACACTCCTACCTCAGCCCTCACACACTCCCAGCACTTTTGTTTCCCATGGCGTAGCTGTACGAACCAACAACGGGGTGTATATACTGACTCCCCCCTCTCTCTCTCTCCCCTACAGAGAGCAGCCTATCTTCAGTACGAGGGCCCATGTCTTCCAGATCGACCCCACCACCAAGAAGAACTGGGTTCCCACCAGTAAACACGCCGTCACAGTCTCCTACTTCTACGACAGCACACGCAACGTCTACCGCATCATCAGTCTGGATGGCTCCAAGGTAGGTGTGTGTGTGTGTGTGTGTGTGTGTGTGTGTGTGTGTGTAAAAGGAGAGGGTAGTTATTAATGACACTTTTGATGGTGTATCAATACACCCAGTCACTACAAAGATACAGGCGTCCTCCCTAACCAGAGTATGTGAGCGGAGCAGTTGGAAATCCCCCTCAACGAAGGCTCCGCTCCACCTCGCTAGTCCTCCACACCGCTCTTCGCTTACAGAGAAAAAAATGCCGCTCCAAATTCGCTCCATTCATTTTTTGTTTAGTTACCTATAATTCAAACAAAACCTTAGAATTTTGTGATGATGTATGTCGAGTATTCGTTTTTTATTCAAATATAACCAAACCATAAAGTGTTTTAATGTAGCTGGTGTTTATTAAAAGCATGAAAGGAAGAGAATACAGTGATTAATATTAAATAGACGAATCTAAACAGCCTTTTAACTCAAATGAATACACTCAAACAGGTATAGGACGTTATTATTAGCTGATTATTAAACGTGTGTGTATATATACTAAAGCATTTCCTATACACGAAGACCATTTCCGAACGGAAAAAACCATATCAGCATTCTGCGAAAAATATACAAATAATATTTTTCAATGGGCTACATGTAAAAGAAAAACTCTTTAATCGGTTAACTATTTAGTATTTTATATGTTTTGCAATATGTTTCATGCGGTTTCATGGGCGAGGGACGCCGGACAAATGGATGTCTATCTGAGTCCATAAATCTTCGGGCAGCATGTGACCTGAAGCTGGTCTCTAATTGGTTTCTTAAAGATCCTCCCCCGGGCGCAGGTTGCTGCGTCCCTGGCGAATCAGAATTGGATACATGTTATTTTATCCAATCTGATTGGTTCTCTTCACCTGTCATTCAACTTTACGCTCTTGGCCACTACTGCGAGTGCGCGGGCGACACCGACACACCGTCACTCCGAGTCGCCAAAACCTTGCTAGGCTGATCACTGTTGTAGAGATAAATGGCAGCAGTTAAACCAAAGTGTCGGCACTGAAGTTTAGTGGACAACAACGGGGGTAAGAGACCTCAAACATCTACCTGAACAATGCAAACGTCATGACAGTAACCGCAGCCATCTTGATAATAGCATGAAACTACCGTTTTTGGGCAGAGTTAGCATTGATGAACAACTAGATGAAGGCTACAGGATTGGCATTAGAAGGCACAACGAAGAGGTGACAAAGTTCTCATTACCACCCAGGACCACAGCTGAAGATGAGAGGTGCTTCTCAACCTTGAAAATAATTAACTTTTCTCAGAAACACCATGACCCAGGAGAGGCTGAATGCACTGGCATTGCTGTCCATGGAAAAGAGACTTGTTACTGAGATGACTGACTTTAATCAGAGAGTCATTGAGAAATGTGCTGGCCAGAAAGAAAGGAGAGCAACATGTATGTTCAAGTAGTCAACATGCTACTCTGTTGTTGCTGGGGTTTTTTCCTCATTCAGTTCTATGTGGGAAAGGAAAGTGTAACAAGATAAAGTACAGACACTGTTTTCTCTTTAATGCTTGAATTTATACTTTTATTTGTCTGTATAATAAACATTTGTTATAAAAATAAATAAAAGTAGTCAACATGCTTTTTGGTACTGCATGTGCACCCCAAAAAATAATTATCACCAGCTGTTACTGGCTAAATGTCTGTCTATATAGACTCTATACAATCTTGGAATTCACTTTAAGAAACAGGAGTTGGGCCAAAGTCTTGTGGCTTCATGTTCATGCGATGGTGCCTGAAATGCAGGCCTGCAGCGGAGAACACCGGGGATGCTTAACACCATTCTGGATAACTTTGCCAGGCGGGGCAGTGTTGTGATTTTTGTCCTTCCAAAAGGCTATAACGTCCTCGTCTGCACTTGTTCTCATTGCTGTTAGGTACTTCTCTACTTCACCTTGTGTCCAGCGAGGAGCGTTGCGACTTTGTAAAGTAAGAACCGAACATGCGCTCTTCATTTTGCTCAGGGTCGGGTGTAGGTATTGGGTCAGGTGTAGGTATTTCTGACGCAGCAGTTGCACCTGAAAGGGCGCTGGTAGCCTCGGTCTCCTTAACAAGGAGCTGGTGTATCTCTCCAAGCTGGTTACGCACCAGGTCATCTCTTATCACCCACTCGGTTTTAAATATTGGATCCAATACAGCAGCCAGGATAAGATGCTTATCTTTATAGTACTGGGCATAACGATTGGAGACATTCTCTGATAGTGTTTCTGCAAACGCAGCAATGTCTATCGGCTGAGATATGGTAGTCAAAATGTTCTTTTTGCATTTTATCTGTAAAGTCCGCTAGTGGCGTCAGTACATCCACCAGAACCTGAAGCCGACGCACTTCGTTTGGGGTGAGTTTGGCGTCATCGGATGTAGACTTCAGATTATTTGGCATAATGGCTGTCTTTAGAACATTTTCAGCACAGACTCAATCATACGTAATTGGCTGTTCCATCGTGTTATGCAGGCTGTTCATATGCAGGCTGTTCATATGCAGGCGTACTCTTCCTGACAAGTTTAGCAAGTTTCCCCACTTTCTGAATAAGTACACTAACACTGTCATGCATGTTAATGGCATCCTTTATTGCGAGCTGAAGATGTGAACTGGGGATTTATTTTCAAGAAATATTAGCAAATATTTCTAAACATGTTTTCACTTTGATATTATAGGGTATTGTGTGTAGATGGGTGAGAGGGGAAAAAAATCAATTAAAACATGTCCAAGAAGTCAAAGGGTATGAATACTTTCTGAAGGCACTGTATACCGTGCATGGTTCCCCCTCAGCAAGGCTCCCTCAGGTTCAGTGAACGCACCACTATAGATCAGTTAGAATCAATCATTGATTGATGTACACAGCCAGACTACATACACTATCATTCAAAAGTTTGGGGTCACTTAGAAATGTCCTTGTTTTTGAAAGAAAAGCTCATTTTCGGTCCATTAAAATAACATTAAATTGATCAGAAATACAGTGTAGACATTGTTAATGTTGTAAATGACTATTGTAGCTGGAAAAGGCTGATTTTTTTTTATGGAATGTCTACATAGGCGTACAGAGGCCCATTTATCAGCAACCATCACTCCTGTGTTCCAATGGCACGTTGATTTAGCTAATCCAAGTTTATCATTTTAAAAGGCTAATTAATCATTTAGAAAACCCTTTTGCAATTATGTTAGCACTGCTGAACACTGTTGTTCTGATTAAAGAAGCAATAAAACTAGCCTTCTTTAGACTAGTTGAGTATCTGGAGCATCAGCATTTGTGGGTTCGATTACAGGCTCAAAATGGCCAGAAACACAAAACTTTCTTCTGAAACTCGTCAGTCTATTCTTGTTTTGAGAAATTATGGCTATTCCATGCGAGAAATTGCCAAGAAACTGAAGATCTCGTACAACGCTGTGTACTACTCCCTTCACAGAACAGCGCAAACTGTCTCTAACCAGAATAGAAAGAGGAGTGGGAGGCCCCGGTGCACAACTGAGCAAGAGGACAAATACATTAAATACATCTATTGTGTTTTTGACTATGTTTGTTTACTGTGTAACTCTGTTGTTTTTGTCGCACTGCTTTGCTTTGTCTTGGCCAGGTCGCAGTTGCAAATGAGAACTTGTTCTCAACTGACCTACCTGGTTAAATAAAGGTGAAAAAAAAAATAATAATAAAAAAAAAATTAAAGTGTCTAGTTTGAGAAACAGACGCCTCACAAGTTCTCAACTGGCAGCTTCATTAAATAGTACCCACAAAACACCAGTCTCAATGTCAACAGTGAAGAGGAGACTCCGGGATGCTGGCCTTATCTAAAACACCAGTCTCAACGTCAACAGTGAAGAGGAGACTCCGGGATGCTGGCCTTCTAGGCAGAGTTGCAAAGAAAAAGCCATATCTTAGTCTGGCCAATAAAAAGAAAAGATTAAGATGGGCAAAAGAATACAGACACTGGACAGAGGAAGATTGGGAAAAAAGTGTTATGGACAGTTTGAGGTGTTCGGATCACAAAGAAGAACATTCGTGAGACGCAGACCAAATGAAAAGATGCTGGAGGAGTGCTTGACTCCATCTCTAAAGCATGGTGGAGGCAATGTGATGGTGGTGGGAGATTTGTACAGGGTAAAAGGGATCTTGAAGATGGAAGGCTATCACTTAATTTTGCAACGCCATGCCATACCCTGTGGACGGCGCTTAATTGGAGCCAATTTCCTCCTACAACAGGACAATGGCCCAAAGCACAGCTCCAAACTATGCAATAACTATTTAGGGAAGAAGCAGTCAGCTGGTATTCTGTCTATAATGGAGTGGTCAGCACAGTCGCTGGATCTCAACCCTATTGAGCTGTTGTGGGAGCAGCTTGACCGTACGGTACGTAAGAAGTGCCTGTCAAGCCAATCCAACTTGTGGGAGGTGCTTCAGGAAGCATGGGGTGAAATCTCTTCAGATTACCTCAACAAACTGACAACTAGAATGCCAAAGGTCTGCAAGGCTGTAATTGCTGCAAATGGAGGATTCTTTGAAGAAAGCAAATTATTATTTCAATTAAAAATCATTATTTATAACCTTGTCAACATCTTGGCTATATTTCATAATCATTTTGCAACTCATGTCATGTATGTTTTCATGGAAAACAAGGACATTTCTAAGTGACCCCAAACATTTGAACAGTAGTGTACGTACTTGTGTTGTGTATTCTCTGTCGTTCCCTCACAGGCAGACTTGACACAGACAGAACCAAAGATTGAAGAAAGTTGCAGTCTCACTCACCACACACACTACATTTCCCACCAGTGTATGTGTTTCCATGGCCAGTGGTAGTAGCAGAGCCCTTGGTTGGTAGTGGCATGGGGGCGTTGTGGCCTTTTCTGTCGTAACGATTATTTTAGTCTTCAGAGGGGTGCAGGGGCAGAGGAGCTATTTTAGCACTGCAACGTTATGTAAAGCTCTCCACACACACACACTCCGCTGCTCTCTCCACTGCTTTGTATGTGACCCTTGGTGCTGTAGAGCTAGCGACTGGGTGAACTCCACTATGGGGTTACTGTGCTGAGCTAGAAATAGCAGAGAGAGGGTGGGGTGGGGTGGGGTGCTGCCTGCCTGCCTGCCACTCTGGGATACATTTGTCATCAACATCCACACAGGCCAAAGTAACTACATAGACACACATGGAACTTTACACACACAGAACTTTACACACACAGAACTTTACACACACAGAACTTTACACACATGGAACTTTACACACATAGAACTTTACATAGAACTAACAGGCCAACAGTGTGCCTCGCCCATCCTCCCTCACCCTACCTTACCCCTCCCTCTCCTACTGTGGTCGATGCCAGTAGAGTCAGTCAGCCTCACTGAGGCCTCTCGTCTTATTGATGGCTTCCTCTTTACCAATCAATGTGGATGTAACATACTCGCGCACACACACACACACACACACACACACACTTTTCATCTGACACAAACACAGATAGCTAACACATCTAGATAGATAGATAGATAGATAGGTACTTTATTGATCCCCCGGGGGGGAAATTTCATAGTTGTTACTGTTGCAGAAGGCAACCGTCCAGAAAACAACAGCCCCACTCATCTTTAGAACTAATGTGTCAGCATTGCTTTTGTGATTCATACAAATCCTCTCCTTCCCCAGGCAATCATTAACAGCACCATAACCCCCAACATGACCTTCACCAAGACCTCCCAGAAGTTTGGCCAGTGGGCCGACAGCCGAGCCAACACTGTCTACGGCCTGGGCTTCTCTTCAGAGAACCACCTGCTCAAGGTACACACACACACACACACATCGCCACGTTTGAGCTCACAAACACACCACAGACAAACTGGTTCAGTCATTGCTGTCTGTCATTGTGGCTCTTTCTCAGTTTGCAGAGAAGTTTGCAGAGTTTAAAGAGGCAGCCCGGTTAGCCAAGGAGAAATCCCAGGAGAAGATGGAACTCACCAGCACCCCCTCTCAGGTAATCCCAACAACACACACCCCTACCTCAGATGGGATAGTTCACATTACATGGACTGTAAAGCACCTGTTGTTTTTGTATAACCCACCACTAACATACATTTTTTTTTACCAGAAAATAATCTGAGTGAATGGACCCCAAGTGATTTAGGGATCACATTACCTACAAAAGCACTACTCTTGGATGAGACGTTAATTCCTAATGGGAGTGTCTGTAGCCACTACTCTCATGGCAAGACTAGAGTGTGTTAACTGTCCTGGCTAAACTCCCAACCTGGCCACCTAACCATCCCCAGCTTTCAATTGGCTCATTCAACCCATCTCTTCTCCCCTGCAACTCTTCCCCAGGTCGCTGTACTAAAAATGAATGTGCTCTCAGTACCTCCCAAAGTACCTCTCAGAGTACCAGTAAAAAAGAAGGTAAAATGGAATCAAAATCATTGTCATTTGACCCCAGTCTCCAATAACCCTCCTGCTCCGCCCTCCTGCCCCAGTCCAACTAGCCCAGGCTAACACACTCCAGCCCACCCCTTCAGGGAGTCTCCCCACAATGTTGTCACGGCTGTATCTTAGATAAAAGGTTATTTTGTCCATTCTACAGTTTATACAGTATATAGTGGGGAGAACAAGTATTTGATACACTGCCGATTTTGCAGGTTTTCCCACTTACAAAGCATGTAGAAGTCTGTAATTTTTATCATAGGTACTCTTCAACTGTGAGTGACAGAATCTAAAACAAAAATCCAGAAAATCACATTGTATGATTTTTAAGTAATTAAATTGTATTTTATTGCATGACATAAGTATTTGATACATCAGAAAAGCAGAACTTAATATTTGGTACAGAAACCTTTGTTTGCGATTACAGAGATCATACGTTTCCTGTAGTTCTTGTCCAGGTTTGCACACACTGCAGCAGGGATTTTGGCCCACTCCTCCATACAGACCTTCTCCAGATGCTTCAGGTTTCGGGGCTGTCGCTAGGCAATACGGACTTTCAGCTCCATCCAAAGATTTTCTATTGGGTTCAGGTCTGGAGACTGGCTAGGCCACTCCAGGACCTTGAGATGCTTCTTACGGAGCCACTCCTTAGTTGCCCTGGCTGTGTGTTTCGGGTCGTTGTCATGCTGGAAGACCCAGCCACAACCCATCTTCAATGCTCTTACTGAGGGAAGGAGGTTGTTGGCCAAGATCTCGCGATACATGGCCCCATCCATCCTCCCCTCAATACGGTGCAGTCGTCCTGTCCCCTTTGCAGAAAAGCATCCCCAAAGAATGATGTTTCCACCTCCATGCTTCACGGTTGGGATGGTGTTCTTGGGGTTGTACTCATCCTTCTTCTTCCTCCAAACACGGCGAGTGGAGTTTAGACCAAAAAGCTCTATTTTTGTCTCATCAGACCACATGACCTTCTCCCATTCCTCCTCTGGATCATCCAGATGGTCATTGGCAAACTTCAGACGGGCCTGGACATGCGCTGGCTTGAGCAGGGGGACCTTGCGTGCGCTGCAGGATTTTAATCCATGACGGCGTAGTGTGTTACTAATGGTTTTCTTTGAGACTGTGGTCCCAGCTCTCTTCAGGTCATTGACCAGGTCCTGCCATGTAGTTCTGGGCTGATCCCTCACCTTCCTCATGATCATTGATGCCCCACGAGGTGAGATCTTGCATGGTGCCCCAGACCGAGGGAGATTGACCGTCATCTTGAACTTCTTACATTTTCTAATAATTGCGCCAACAGTTGTTGCCTTCTCACCAAGCTGCTTGCCTATTGTCCTGTAGCCCATCCCAGCCTTGTGCAGGTCTACAATTTTATCCCTGATGTCCTTACACAGCTCTCTGGTCTTGGCCATTGTGGAGAGGTTGGAGTCTGTTTGATTGAGTGTGTGGACAGGTGTCTTTTATACAGGTAACGAGTTCAAACAGGTGCAGTTAATACAGGTAATGAGTGGAGAACAGGAGGGCTTCTTAAAGAAAAACTAACAGGTCTGTGAGAGCCGGAATTCTTACTGGTTGGTAGGTGATCAAATACTTATGTCATGCAATAAAATGCTACTTAATTACTTAAAAATCATACAATGTGATTTTCTGGATTTTTGTTTTAGATTCCGTCTCTCACAGTTGAAGTGTACCTATGATAAAAATTACAGACCTCTACATGCTTTGTAAGTAGGAAAACCTGCAAAATCAGCAGTGTATCAAATACTTGTTCTCCCCACTGTATTTAACCTAGAATTGAGGTGTTGAATGGCACTGTTCCACTCTTTGGGGAGAACCCTGCCCTCCGTCGTGGATTAACAACCCCTCTCTCTCTGCCATCCTAATATCAGATTAACACACAGCTTAATTAATCCCATTTCAGTCTCAGATGAACTCTCTGATCTCCCAGTGTCAGATATGCTCCCATAAAGCCATGTTTATTTTTTTCAAGTGAGAACAACAAGTTCACTTAAACACATAGTTCACTTAAACACATAGTTCACTTAAACACAGTTCACTTAAACACACAGTTCACTTAAACACATAGTTCACTTAAACACATAGTTCACTTAAACACACAGTTCACTTAAACACATAGGCCTACTCACTTGAGAAAAACAAAAACTCACTGAAACATCCCTTTCTGTGGATTGTAACACATTGTGCAGGTATTCTCTCCACATTACATCAGTCTTTTCTTTACTCAGCACCTGAGAACATACAAAATATGTATTTCTGTTCCTTTAACCTTGTTGTTTACATCATGCCAGGAGTCGGCCACCGGTGACCTGCAGTCACCTTTGACCCCGGAGAGCATCAACGGCACTGATGACGAGAGGGGCACCACCCCTGAAACGCCGCAGCACCCCCCCGAACCCCGTGCCGAGCAGTCTCAAAACCAACTGACCTTCTCCCACAGGTAAGAACCAGGCTCTGAAGCCAGGGGCTGGAGAAGGGTGTCAAGCCCAAAGAGAGTGCACCTCAGTGGGCAATGCATGGTCAGTCAGTGGGTGAAGGCTGAATAAATGAGCACATTACGTTCTCTTTGGAAATGTTGTCATCTTCCAATTCCTTCCTTTACAACTCTGTCATCTTCCCTCGTACAAGCTGAACATCCACAGTACTCCACGGTGTTCCCATGTTCAGTCTGGTAATGGATGGGTTTAGCTGTCCACTGGGACCTCTGATTTAAAATGAAATTGGCACAGCACCAGTGCACCAGCACTGTGTGTGGGTTTGCGTGGTCCGCCCGGCCAGGCTCTTATTCATGTGGTCCCAGACCCCCTGGACAGCAGTTAAGCATTATATTAAAACACTGTGTAGCTCTGATTTAATTATGAATTACTAAATAAATGGAAATGTATTTCACTCCCCCACCCTCCGTATTCACTGTACATGGTTCCCCTCATGTCCACTCTCGCCTCTGAGGTCAGTCATGTTGATAAACATGAAGTTGAACATGTATTTGTACATTTGTGCTGGAATGGTTCATAGTCTTCTAGTCAAATGACAGCATTGTTATTTTTTGCAATAAACTCAGCAAGACAATTATTGAGTTTATATCAGAGATGGAGTCTTGATCTTGTGGTCTTAGTCTTAAGACCAGTCGTGAACACAAAAAAGCAGTCTTTGTCAGTTGGTCTTGTCATGGTCTCAATACTCTGGGTCTTGGCACCAATGTCTGGGTCTTGGCACCAATGTCTGGGTCTTGGCCTCAGCTAATGGTCACCGAAACTCTACTGAAGTTTCTGTCTGTCTCCAGTTCGTCCAGTATTAACAAGCATTGGGAGGCCGAGCTTGCAGCCCTGAAGGGCAACAATGCCAAGCTGACAGCAGCTCTGCTGGAGTCCACAGCCAACGTCAAACAGTGGAAACAACAACTGGCTGCTTACCAGGAGGAAGCTGAGAGACTACACAAACGGGTAAGACTGACTTTATGAAGGTTATTGAGAGAGACTACACAAACGGGTAAGACTGACTTTATGAAGGTTATTGAGAGAGACTACACAAACGGGTAAGACTGACTTTATGAAGGTTATTGAGAGAGACTACACAAACGGGTAAGACTGACTTTATGAAGGTTATTGAGAGAGACTACACAAACGGGTCAGAATGGTTACACAAAGAACATAAACACTGTATTTATTTTTGTTTTATTTAACCTTTATTTAACTAGGCAAGTCAGTTAAGAACAAATTCTTATTTACAATGACGGCCTACACCGGCCAAACCCGGACCAATTGTCCTCCGCCCTATGGGACTCCCAATCACGGCCGGTTGTGATACAGTCTGGATTCAAACCAGGTTGTCTGTAGTGACGCCTCTAGCACTGAGATGCAGTGTCTTAGACCAATGCCCCACTCGGGAGCACAAAATGATTACCAACACTGTGTATGTCCTCAGGTGACAGAGCTGGAGTGTGTTAGTGGTCAGGCGACTGTCATCAAATCCCAGAAGACTGAGCTCAACCAGACAATAGAAGAACTGGAGTCAGCATTAAAGACCAAGGAGGAGGTGTGTGTGTGTGTGTGTGTGTGTGTGAACTGTATTTGTGAGGGAGAAAGCGTACATGTGAGCCCTGTTATTGTATATTTTCCCTCCCTGCAGGAACTAGAGAGGTTGAAAGAGGAAATGGAGAGTGCCAATGAGTTCCAGACTCAGAAGGATTCGCTAACACAGAAACTACAGGTGAGATGAATGAACAACACTACTGTATTACACTGCACATCACACTGCACATCACACTGCACATCACACTGGGCCTCACACTGGGCCTCACACTGGGCCTCACACTGCACATCACACTGCACATCACACTGGGCCTCACACTGGGCCTCACACTGCACATCACACTGCACATCACACTGCACATCACACTGCACATCACATTGCACATCACACTGGGCCTCACACTGCACATCACACTGCACATCACACTGCACATCACACTGGGCATCACACCTGTTTTAACTGCAGGGTTTCTTGGTTTATGCGTGTTTGTCTTTATGTGTGTGTGTACGTGTGTGTGTGTGTGTGTGTGTGTGTGTGTACGTACTGTGTGTGTGTGTGTGTGTGTACGTACTGTGTGTGTGTGTACGTACTGTGTGTGTGTGTGTGTGTGTGTACGTACTGTGTGTGTGTGTGTGTACGTACTGTGTGTGTACGTACTGTGTGTGTGTGTGTGTACGTACTGTGTGTGTGTGTACGTACTGTGTGTGTGTACGTACTGTGTGTGTGTACGTACTGTGTGTGTGTACGTACTGTGTGTGTGTACGTACTGTGTGTGTGTGTGTGTGTGTGTGTACGTACTGTGTGTGTGTGTGTGTGTGTGTGTGTACGTACTGTGTGTGTGTGTGTGTGTGTGTGTACGTACTGTGTGTGTGTGTGTGTACGTACTGTGTGTGTGTGTGTACTGTGTGTGTGTGTGTACTGTGTGTGTGTACGTACTGTGTGTGTGTGTGTACTGTGTGTGTGTACGTACTGTGTGTGTACGTACTGTGTGTGTGTACGTACTGTGTGTGTGTACGTACTGTGTGTGTGTGTGTGTACGTACTGTGTGTGTGTGTGTGTACGTACTGTGTGTGTGTGTACGTACTGTGTGTGTGTGTGTACGTACTGTGTGTGTGTGTACTGTGTGTGTGTGTGTGTGTGTGTGTACTGTGTGTGTGTGTACGTACTGTGTGTGTGTGTACGTACTGTGTGTGTGTGTACGTACTGTGTGTGTGTACTGTGTGTGTGTGTACTGTGTGTGTGTGTACTGTGTGTGTGTGTACTGTGTACTGTGTGTACTGTGTGTGTATACAGCACCTTGTAAAACATTTCTTCACATTTTATTGTCTTACAAATTGGGATTAAAATGGATTTACTCAAAATATTCTAATGTCAAAGTGGAAGATTTATACAAATTTGATTACTTAAATATATTCGCTGCATAAGTATTCAGCCCCTTTGTTCAGGCAAGCCTAAATTAGTTCAGGAGTAAAATTCACCTTAACAAAACCCATAATAAGTTGGAAATAATAAAAGGGCTGGACATGATTTTAGAATGACTACCCCTTCATCTGTCCCCCATACATACATACATACAACATCTGGAAGGTCCCTCAGTCATACAGTACATACAACATCTGGAAGGTCCCTCAGTCATACAGTACATACAACATCTGGAAGGTCCCTCAGTCATACAGTACATACAACATCTGGAAGGTCCCTCAGTCATACAGTACATACAACATCTGGAAGGTCCCTCAGTCATACAGTACATACAACATCTGGAAGGTCCCTCAGTCATACAGTACATACAACATCTGGAAGGTCCCTCAGTCATACAGTACATACAACATCTGGAAGGTCCCTCAGTCATACAGTACATACAACATCTGGAAGGTCCCTCAGTCATACAGTACATACAACATCTGGAAGGTCCCTCAGTCATACAGTACATACAACATCTGGAAGGTCCCTCAGTCATACAGTACATACAACATCTGGAAGGTCCCTCAGTCAAGTGTTGCATTTCAAGTACAGATTCCAGGGAGCTTTTTGAAAACCTCATAACGAAGGGCACTGATTGGTAGATGGATAACAATAACAAATCAGACATTGAATATATCTTTAAACATGGTCAAGTTAATAATTATTCTGTGGATGATGTATTAAACCACCCAGACACATCAAAGATACAGTTGTCCTTCTGAACTGAGCTGCAGGACAGGAAGGAAACTGCTCAGGGATGTTACCATGGTGATTTTAAAACAGTTACAGAGTTCAATGGCTGTGATTGGTAGAAAAACTGAGGATGGATCAACAACATTGTAGTGACTAAAGTACTACTGCAAAATAACAAGGCAAAGGAATACACTTTTTGGCCTAAATGCAAATCCAACACATCCCTGAGTAACTGCCTCCTTAATTACCAGCATGGTGGTGTCTGCATCATGTTATGGGTATGCTTGTCATTGGCAAATACTGGGGAGTTTTTCAGGACAAATAGAAACTGGATGGATCTCAGCACAGTCCAAATCCTAGAGGAAAACTGGTTCAGTTTGCTTTCCACCAGACACTGGGAGATGAATTCACCTTTCAGCAGGACAACACAAGGATAAATCTACACTGGAGTTGCTTACCAAGAAGACCGTGAATGTTCCTGAGTGGCTCTCGGTAGCCTATGTGAGCAAGACCTTTAAACAGGTCAACATTCACAAGGCCGCGGGGCCAGACGGATTATGAGGACGTGTACTCAAAGCATGCGCGGGCCAACTGGCAAGTGTCTTCACTGAAATTTTCAACCTCTCCCTGACTGAGTCTGTAATACCTACATGTTTCAAGCAGACCACCATAGTCCCTGTGCCCAAGAACACCAAGGTAACCTGCCTAAATGACTACAGACCCATAGCACTCACGTCTGTAGCCATGAAGTGCTTTGAAAGGCTGGTCATGGCTCACATCAACACCAATATCCCAGAAACCGTAGACCCACTCCAAAAGTTGGACCGAACACGCCCCCATTAACATCGACAGGGTTGTAATGGAGCGGTCGAGAGTTTAACGTTCCTTGGTGTCCACATCACCAACAAACTATCATGGTCCAAACACACCAAGACAGACTTGAAGAGGGCACGACAACACCTTTTCCCCCTCAGGAGACTGAAACGATTTGGCATGGGTCACCAGATCCTCAAAGTTCTACAACTGCACCATCGAGATCATCCTGACTGGTTGCATCACTGCCTGGTATGGCAACTGCTCGGCCTCTTGACTGTAAGGCGTTACAGAGGGTAGTGTGTACGGCCCAGTACATCACTGGGGCCAAGCTTCCTGCCATCCAGGACCTCTATACCAGGCGGTGTCAGAGGAAGGCCCAAAAAAGTGTAAAAGACTCCAGTCACACAAGTCATAGAATGTTCTCTCTGTTACCGCACAGCAAGTGGTACCGGAGCGGCAAGTCTAGGACACTACTCACTGTTTATTACTGTTTATTATCTATGTATAGACACTTTACCACTACCTACTGTACAAATGACCTAGACTAACCTGAACCCCCGCACACTGACTCGGTACCGGTACTCCCTGTATATAGCCTTGTTATTGTAATTTATTGGTACTTTTTAAATATACTTACATTTTTTTTACTTTAGTTTATCTTTCTTGAACTGCATTGTTGGTTAATGGCTTGTAAGTAAGCATTTCACGGTAAGGTCTACACCTGTTGTATTGACGCATGTGACATAACATTTGATTTGATATCACAGACCCCCGATGTCCCTTATTGCTATTATAAAATGGTTACCAACATAATTAGAGCAGTAAAAATAAATACTAACTACGACCAATAGGCATACTATATACTCAATTTACGTAACAAATTGTACAGTTAGTGCGGTTAGTTTGAGTATTCGAACATAGCTCTTGACTTTCTCCACATTTTGTTACGTTACAGCCTTATTCTAAAATGGATTTCATCTTTTTCCCCCACATCAATCTACACAAAATACCCCATAATAACAAAGCAAAAAAACGTTTTTTGGGAAAGTTTTGCAAATGTATTAAAAATAACTAATGGAAAGAGCAAATTTCCATAAGTATTCAGACCCTTTACTCAGTACTTTGTTGAAGCACCTTTGGCAGCGATTACAGCCTCAAGTCTTCTTCGGTATGATGCTACAAGCTTGGCACACCTGTATTTGGGGAGTTTCTCCCATTCTTCTCTGAAGATCCTCTCAAACTCTGTCAGGTTGGATGGGGAGCGTCGAAGCTATTTTCAGGTCTCTCCAGAGAGACGGGTTCCAGTCCGGGCTCTGGCTGGGCCACTCAAGGACATTCAGAGACTTGTCCCGAAGCCACTCCTGCGTTGTCTTGGCTGTGTCCTTAGGGTCATTGTCCTGTTGGAAGGTGAACCTTCACTCCAGTCTGAGGTCCTGAGCGCTCTGGAGAAGGTTTTCATCAAGGATCTCTCTGTACTTTGCTCCGTTCATCTTTCCTTCTGACTAGTCTCCCAGTCCCTGCTGCTGAAAAACATCCCCACAGCATGATGCTACCACCACCATGCTTCACCGTAGGGATGGTGCCACGTTTCCTCGAGACGTGAAGCTTGGCATTCAGGCCAAAGTGTTCAATCTTGGATTCATCAGACTAGAGAATCTTGTTTCTCATGGTATGAGAGTCCTTTAGGTGCCTTTTGACAAATTCCAAGCGGGCTGTCATGGAAACCATTCCTCAGTAAAAGGCATGTCTGGCCACTCTACCATAAAGGCCTGAATGGGTGGAGTGCTGCAGAGATGGGAGAACCTTCCAGAATAACAACCATCTCCACATAGAAACTCTGGAGCTCTGTCAGAGTGACCATTGGGTTCTTTGTCACCTCCATGACCAAGGCCCTTCTCCCCCGATATCTCAGTTTGGCTGGGTGGCCAGCTCTAGGATGAGTCTTGGTGGTTCCAAACTTCTTCCATTTAAGAATGATGGAGGCCAGTATGTTCTTGGGGACCTTCGATGCTGCAGACATGTTTTGGTACATCTTCACAAGGTCCTTTGCTGTTGTTCTTCGATTGATTTGCACTTTTTGCACCAAAGTACGTTCATCTCTAGGGGACAGAACACGTCTCCTTCCTGAGCGGTATGATGGCTGCGTGGTCCCATGGTGTTTATACTTCCGTACTATTGTTTGTACAGATGAACGTGATACCTTTTAGGCTTTAGGAAATTCCTCCCAAGGATGAACATGACTTGTGGAGGTCTACAATTGTTTTTCTGAGGTCTTGGCTGATTTTCTTTTGATTTTCCCATGATGTCGAGCAAAGAGGCACAGAGTTTGCAGGTAGTCCTTGAAATACATCCACAGGTAAACGTCCAATTGACTCAAATGATGTCAATCAGAAGCTTCTAAAGCCATGACATCATTTTCTGGAATTTTCCAAGCTGTTCAACTTAGTGTATGTAAACTTCTGACCCACTGGAATTGTGATATAGTGAATTATAAGTGAAATAATCTGTCTGTAAACAATTGTTGGAAGAATTACTTGTGTCATGCACAAAGTAGATGTCCTTACCGACTTGCCAAAACTATAGTTTGTTAACATGAAATCTGTGGAGTGTTTTTTTTTAATGACTTCAACCAAGTGTATGTAAACTTCTGACTTCAACTGTACATACATACATACATACATACATACATACATACATACATACATACATACATACAGTACCAGTCAACAGTTTGGACACACCTACTCATTCAAGGGATTTTCTTTATTTTTGTTATTTCCTACATTGTAGAATAATAGTGAAGACATCAAAACTATGAAATAACATATAGTAACCAAAAAAGTGTTAAATATCAGAATATATTTTATATTTGTGATCTTCAAAGTAGCCTTTGTCTTGATGACAGCTTTGCACACTTTTGGCATTCTTTCAATGAGCTTCATGAGGTAGTCACCTGGAATGAATTTCGATTAACAGGTGTGCCTTGTTAAAAGTTAATCAGTTGTGTTGTGACAAGGTAGGGGTGGTATACAGAAGAGCACTATTTGGTAAAAGACCAAGTCCATATTATGGCAAGAACAACTCAAATAATAAGCAAAGAGAAACGACAGTCCATCATTACTTTAAGACATGAAGGTCAGTCAATCTGAAAAATGTCAAGAACTTTGAAAGTTTATTCAAGTGCAGTCGCAAAAACCATCAAGCGCTACGATGAAACTGTCTCTCATGAGGACCGCCACAGGAAAGGAAGACCCAGAGTTACCTCTGCTGCAGAGGATAAGTTCATTAGAGTTACCAGCCTCAGAAATTGCAGCCCAAATAAATGCTTCAGAAATTCAAGTAACAGACACATCTCAACATCAACTGTTCAGAGGAGACTTTGTGAATCAGGCCTTCGTGGTCGAATTGCTGCAAGGAAACCACTACTAAAGGACACCAATAAGTGGGCGGCAGGTAGCCTAGCGGTTAGAGCGTTGGGCCAGTAACCGAAAGGTCGCTGGTTCCAGTACCCTAGCCGACAAGGTGGAAAAACTTGTCAGTGTCCTTGAGCAAGGCACTTAACCCTTATTTGCTCCAGGGGAGCCGTACTACTATGGCTGACCCTATAGATAGGCCGTCATTGTAAATAAGGATTTGTTCTTAACTGACTTCCCTCATTAAATTTAAATAAATAAGAAGAAGAGACTTGCTTGGGCCAAGAAACACGAGCAATGGACATTAGACCGGTGGAAATCTGTCCTTTGGTCTGATGTGTCCAAATTTGAGATGTTTGGTTCTAACCGCTGTGTCTTTGTGAACGGATGATCTCTGCATGTGTGGTTCCCACCATGAAGCATGTAGGTGTGATGGTGTGGGGGTGCTTTGCTGGTGACACATTTAGAATTCAAGGCACACTTAACCAACATGGCTACCACAGAATTCTGCAGCGATACTCCATCCCATCTGTTTGCGCTTAGTGGGACTATCATTTTGTTTTTCATCAGGACAATGACCCAACACACCTCCAGGCTGTAAGGGCTATTTGACCACAAAGGAGAGTGATGGAGTGTTGCATCAGATGACCTGGCCTCCACAATCACCCGACCTCAACCCAATTGAGATGGTTTGGGATGAGTTGGACCGCAGAGTGATGGAAAAGCAGGCAACAAGTGCTCAGCATATGTGGGAACTGCTTCAAGACTGTTGGAAAAGCATTCCAGGTGAAGCTGGTTGAGAGAATGCCAAAGCATGAATTGCAAAGCTGTCATCAAGGCAAAGGGTGGCTACTTTGAAGAACCTAAAATATTAAATATATTTTGATTTGTTTAACACTTTTTTGGTTACTACATGATTCCATATGTGTTATGTCATAGTTTTGATGTCTTCACTATTATTCTACAATGTAGAAAGTAGTTAAAATAAGTGTGTACTTTTTATTTAATTTGTACTGGTCCCCTATGGGAACCGAACTGTGAGTGCAGAGTGCCATGCTCTACCAACTGAGCTACATCAGACCATTATTATCCCACTTTAACACAACAATCAAATGTGACCAAATCCAAGGGGTATGAATATTTTTTTGCAAGCCACTGTTTGCGCGTTTGCTATGTCCACACGTTAACACAACCTCCCCCCTCCTCTACCCCACCCCCAGGAGACGGAGGAGAGGAACCAGACATTGGAGGCCCAGCTGGGGGAGTTGGAGCTGCGTCTAGAGGGCAGTCAGCTGGAGAGCGAGGCCTTCAGGAAGAGTCTGCGGTCCCTGCTGGAGCTGCTGGACGGGAAGATCTTTGAGCTGACAGAGCTCCGAGACAGCCTGGCCAGACTCATCGAGGGCAGCAGCAGCTAGAGGAGATGAGAAGTGCTACGACAGAGCTCCCAATTGTTGCGCCATCATAATAACAGTGATGGGAGAATGAATGCTAGTCAGTGCACAGGGGCACTGTATGAAAACATTCACACAGTTATTAGTACATACAGTCATAATTCTTCACTAACACGCACATAATCAAGCATGTGTTGATTGTGCCACATGCTTGAACACAATTGTAAATAGATACTTGCGCTCTTGGATTCTCTAGTTTTGGCTGATGTTCACTACATATTGCTGGTACACCTGTATACTATATGAACACACACTTCAGAGGTCTGTCGAGGCTTTGCTTGAGCCCTGCCTTCTATCTCTTCTCCTCTCGCCCTGTGGGATGTTCTTTACACATTATACACACTACAAGCTGTGGGATGTTCTTTACACATTATACACTACAAGCTGTGGGATGTTCTTTACACATTATACACTACAAGCTGTGGGATGTTCTTTACACATTATACACTACAAGCTGTGGGATGTTCTTTACACATTACACACTACAAGCTGTGGGATGTTCTTTACACACTACAAGCTGTGGGATGTTCTTTACACACTACAAGCTGTGGGATGTTCTTTACACACTACAAGCTGTGGGATGTTCTTTACACACTACAAGCTGTGGGATGTTCTTTACACACTACAAGCTGTGGGATGTTCTTTACACATTACATGCTGCTCAAATATCTATTTTCTCTCTGCTTTTTTTGCCAAGTCTGGTTAGCATTCCATAGGAGAGGACGATGAATATGGAGGGTTATTTTGCTTTGGGTTTTTCTTCCATTACAGACACTTAACAGAAAAAGGAAGCCCTTATTTTCTGTATTTATTTGGTGCAAAGTTCAGTTCAGTCATCCAGTGCTGGTGGATGTTTTGTGAATTTGTTTAATCTTTGCTGTCGTCCGCCATGCATTCAGGTCTGTTTAACTATTCTACATATAACAGTTTATTAGTCTTATTACTACAGTACTAGTACTGCTCTGGTTACTATGGATATATCATTGTCAGCCAAACGGACAGTCAGATGAGATCTGGTCATGGAGATGTAGTCATACTCACTGGTCCTTACGTTTCACTGGACTCTACGGCCGTTCGCTCTGAGGCCCCATCTAACACTGGGTTAGGACTAATGGTCAGAGGTCAGACAGATTACCTCCCAGTGACCTTGTCATTAAACGCTCCCAATGTCATCCCTCCTATCACAACGTTTCCATGGAGATTAAAAAAGAATGTGGCATCTTGTCCAAGATTGAAGACTGATCTGGGACAACCTTCTATACTAACTGAGCAATACAAAAACGGAGCGTCAATAATAAAAATACAAATTTCAGTCTCACTTTCAGGTATTTTCCTCCTCTTCTGGGAAATGTAAGGAGAGACAAGGTGGAAACAGCGCCACCTCAAGGCCAGAAGCTGGGGTTTGGGTCAGCAGTTACTACAAAAGTCTTTCCTTTCTATAAACTTTTTTTTATTACAAAAACTAATATACATTTATAGTGCATTTGTGAAAATGGAGTTGAATGTTTGGGTGAATCCAAAAGGAGTTGAATGTTTGGGTGAATCCAAAAGGAGTTGAATGTTTGGGTGAATCCAAAAGGAGTTGAATGTTTGGGTGAATCCAAAAGGAGTTGAATGTTTGGGTGAATCCAAAAGGAGTTGAATGTTTGGGTGAATCCAAAAGGAGTTGAATGTTTGGGTGAATCCAAAACTATTTTTCTTTATTTTTCCCTCCTTGTTTCTGTTGCGACTTGAAGTGCAATGATTGATTGGTTCCTATGCTTTTACTTAATTTATTATTCCAGATATTATAACCACAGATTGAGAATTGTATCAAACAAATGCTTTGTTTGAACTTAATTTCACGTAGTCCTTTTTTCTATCTAGTATGTGGGTGTCAAGGTAGTATTTTTTATTTATTTTTTTGGTGTGGAAAAAAACGGGCAATATTTTTGAACTATTTAGAAAGGAAATGGATGTAAAGAGTGTGGTTTACAGAGAGACTCTTTCCTTTTGCCAAATACGTTTTCCTGTACAGAATATGAATTTTGCTGACATTGCCTTTGGTACAAAGATGCATCAATGGTAGCTAACTACGGTACTTTTGTGGGGTTTACTATTGCCAAAAATCTGTGATAATGTATAAAAAATGTACTATGTATACCTGAAGAACACTATTTAAGGGCTTGTTGGTTCTGGTATCTTTGAGACTTGAATGGGGTTTCTGGGTTGGTTGGCTTTATCATGGCGTTTCAATTATGATCTGTACTACAATTTGAAAGGGAATAACGTTTGAGTAATTTTAAATGTTGATTATACCACATGCTTAAACACAATTGTAATTGAGTTTATAGTAAAATAAAATAAAATAATTAAGGGTTGTCATTTTTCACCATCTGAATGTTGCTTGTTTTGTCTAATGTATCTTCTCTGTAAACCCACTTCAGTTCCCATCCTGATGCTTCTTGTAGAACTTCACATCAACTCACTGCCTAACAGGGGATTGTTTGGCTGTGTTGTTATTCATGGTTTACCTCGTGGAGATGTGCTGGACCCAACAAAAGGCTGTCTGGTTTTGCCAAAGGCTGAGTTGAGTTCACTGAGTTGTAATGGCTCTGTGATGCCAAGTCAAAGAACAGGACAGAAAAACATTTTGATACTTGGTTTTATTTTGAAGGGAAAAAAATAAACTGTGATAAATAATGCAGTTACAGTAAAGGATGAGTAAAATGCTAAATAAAACTAATACATTTACATTTTGTATTGTTTTATAAATCCTTAAAATCATGAAGTTCACTCAATAAATACTTAGGACGTGTTAAATCATGCCAATGTATTTTCAGGATGTACACTTCATTACATTATAATACATGACATCTGTTTAATATAATATTGCACTTACCTAGTGACGGACTCATCTTCCAATCAGACCAGGCCAGCCACATGCATAAGGTCATACAAGTCAAAAGGTTATAGGTCAAACTGTAGTGTTAGCTAAAGACAAAGAAGAGATGGCTAAAAATGGAAATGAATAATACAGAAAAGATTTCACAAATCATGTATAAAGATATAAAATAAAACATACAGACTAGGGGGGCATCTCAATACAACTACACCTACATGAGACAAGACTAGGGGGGCATCTCAATATAACTACACCTACATGAGACAAGACTAGGGGGGCATCTCAATATAACTACACTCCTAAACTCCTCTCTGTTGCTATCACCTACCCACCGTTTATAGATCAGTGCAGATGAAGGAGAAGAAGCCACTACAGACTACAGCGATGCAGTCAGAGATATGCGGACGCTGCAGAAAGTCACATGATTGGGTTTTGACCACTTGCCATGAAGACACAGCATGAAGCATGAGCCCCATATGCTCAGCCCACTGACTCACTGTGGTTAGTTACCAGTACCACACCACTGTGGTTAGTTACCAGTACCACACCACTGTGGTTAGTTACCAGTACCACACCACTGTGGTTAGTTACCAGTACCACACCACTGTGGTTAGTTACCAGTACCACACCACTGTGGTTAGTTACCAGTACCACACCACTGTGGTTAGTTACCAGTACCACACCACTGTGGTTAGTTACCAGTACCACACCACTGTGGTTAGTTACCACATTCAGTGAGGTAAACACACAGATAGAAATATAATGAATAGAGCTGACAAAATCCCTATTCTACATGATAGACAATCATATCAGTTCTGCACCATACATTTCTATCTGAGCGTTTTTCAATACTGGACAAATACAGTACTACCACCTCTGACCTGGCCAGCAGTTGTTTCACTCAGTCCATCAGGTTCTGACTACATTGTTCTCTCTTCAACATGTCCTTCATACTCAGTAGATGATTCTGTACAGTAAACATAGAGATTGTTCCAACTCTTAGATACAACACAGATAAAATAATCAGGCGGAGAAAACAAAACGTGAAGCGACTCCACGGTAATAATGGAATATCGGTGAAAACAAAGCGGTGAAAAAAAGAAAATTACAAATTTCTAAATAAAAACATGAAAAGCACCTGCATCCACAGAAACAACGCACGTCATGATGGAATATGAATATAGAGTATGGAATGAAATACACCTGTCTGTAGAGCTGGACAGATCAGCTGTCTGTAGAGCTGGACAGATCAGCTGTCTGTAGAGCTGGACAGATCAGCTGTCTGTAGAGCTGGACAGATCAGCTGTCTGTAGAGCTGGACAGATCAGCTGTCTGTAGAGCTGGACAGATCAGCTGTCTGTAGAGCTGGACAGATCAGCTGTCTGTAGAGCTGGACAGATCAGCTGTCTGTAGAGCTGGACAGATCAGCTGTCTGTAGAGCTGGACAGATCAGCTGTCTGTAGAGCTGGACAGATCAGCTGTCTGTAGAGCTGGACAGATCAGCTGTCTGTAGAGCTGGACAGATCAGCTGTCTGTAGAGCTGGACAGATCAGCTGTCTGTAGAGCTGGACAGATCAGCTGTCTGTAGAGCTGGACAGATCAGCTGGCTGTAAAGGGCACTGGTTTTGCAGAGAACAATATCTTCATGACTTCTCTACACCAGGGGTTGCCACGCTCACCCGCAGCGGCTGGACGGTATGAGTGCAGGCTTTTTGTTCCAGCCAAACAATAACACACCTTATTCTATGGGGGGTTGAATGAACTTTAAAGAAAACACTCAATCCTGTCAAATGGAAAACAAACTCACCACAGCAACCTAACCTCTCCAACCTCATAGTTCATTCTATATAAGGGATCCCAGAACCCTCCCTCACCACAGCAACCTAACCTCTCCAACCTATAGTTCATTCTATATAAGGGATCCCAGAACCCTCCCTCACCACAGCAACCTAACCTCTCCAACCTATAGTTCATTCTATATAAGGGATCCCAGAACCCTCCCTCACCACAGCAACCTAACCTCTCCAACCTATAGTTCATTCTATATAGGGGATCCCAGAACCCTCCCTCACCACAGCAACCTAACCTCTCCAACCTATAGTTCATTCTATATAAGGGATCCCAGAACCCTCCCTCACCACAGCAACCTAACCTCTCCAACCTATAGTTCATTCTATATAAGGGATCCCAGAACCCTCCCTCTCCAGTCGGTGCACTGACAAGGAGCCTTATTCCTCTGCTTGGTCCAGGACAAAGAAGGTATCAAGTGAAGGAATTTCTTTGACATTGTAACTTCTCAAAGTGCTTGACTTCATATAGAGCGTGAGGAGTGAGCACAACACAGAAAACCAGGAGAAAAGGCTAGCGGTCCATTACAAAGACAAGAAGAAACTGTAAGAAATAGTTAAAATCTCTACTCAGCTTTCAGTCTATGTGAAGCCAGAAATAGTCGATGGTAGTTGCTGAGATCAAAGGTCAGAGTCCCAGTCGGTGACGGGCAGGCCCTCGTCCTCAGACTCTGACTAGGTGTGTATGTCTCGTATTTAGTTCTCCCAGTCGGTGCAGGGCAGGCCTTCATCCTCGGACTCAGACTCAGGTGAAGCCTCCTTGATGCGTCTCAGGGCTTCATGGATGGAGCGGGTCAGAGCGTCGGCAGAGTGGGGGAACGAGCCCTTGGTGTGCCGCTGCTGGTCTGGCCGCGTCCGCACCTTCTTCAGCCGTACGCCTTGACGGATCTGGGCCAGGATGTTGTTGCTCTCGTCATCGTCTGGGTCGGGGGCTAGGACTCTCAGCTCAGCCTTACGCAGGTGGAAGCTGCCTCTCTTCAGGGAGTTCAGGACCTCGTCCATGGGAGAACTCGCTGGAGAGATGGGAGAATGGAACAATGTTAAAAATCTAGTCATGTTATAATTTTTATATATTCCCTTAAAATACAGGTAACAATATGTTGTCATGTCTGACCTCTCCTCCATTGAGAAGAGTCCAGCGTGGCGGTCTTCTTCAGTTTCTTCCTGGCTGTCTGCAGCTGACTGCTGTCAAAGAACCGTGGGGAGAAGGGAGCCAGGGGGAGAGGCTCTGAATACGACCCAGCCTTGGACTGCCGGACTGGGCTAGTGGGGTGAGCCCGCTCCCCTCCCTCACTGGAGAGGTCCTCTAAGGAGGGAGGGGGTGGGGGAGGAGGAGGGGGAGGTGGAGGAGGTGGAGGGGCAGAGGAGGAGAGCGCTGAAAGGGGAGATAGAGAGGAGGGGGCAGAGAGAGGCCCAGTGGTGCCCCCTAGCGAGTGTAGAGACACACTCTGGTGGCCACAGGCATCAGCGGGAGGAACAGAGAGGTCAGGGAGGTCAACGGTGTCTGTCTGGACACTGGCAGCCAGGGTCTCAGGCCTCCCCACGGGGGACAGGGGAGAGGTGGTTTTCCTCCGGGAGTGGCCGTGGGACATACGCAGTCTGCTGGACTTCAGAGTCACCTGACCAGGGAAACGCTGCAACAGACAGAGAACCAACAGTTACAACATGACCCGAGTCTAAACACAGCGTCAACCTAAGATGTCCTCAACATAAGAGGTTTAGAGTGTGTTATTCAGAGGTAACTGTGTCCTCTCACCTGTTTGAAGCTGCGTAGTCTGTCCAGAGTTCTTGATCGATCCAGACTCATTTTGGCGTTACTCCTCTCCTCCTCTTCCTCCTGCTCCTCCCCTCGCTATGGAGAAACACAGATAGGATGAGGGACTCTATCCACCATCATACCAGAACACTGAATCAACAGAAACATTAATGAAACATATCAGTGTACCTGTTGCAGTGCTTGATGGGTCTGGTTATCCTGACTACCTTGCCGTTGATGTATCTTCAGGTTGTGGTTGAAGATACAGATCTCCTGGTTACAGATAAACAAGACACATCTCCTGGTTACAGATAAACAAGACACATCTCCTGGTTACAGATAAACAAGACACATCTCCTGGTTACAGATAAACAAGACACATCTCCTGGTTACAGATAAACAAGACACATCTCCTGGTTACAGATAAACAAGACACATCTCCTGGTTACAGATAAACAAGACACATCTCCTGGTTACAGATAAACAAGACACAACTCCTGGTTACAGATAAACAAGACACATCTCCTGGTTACAGATAAACAAGACACATCTCCTGGTTACAGATAAACAAGACACATCTCTTGGTTACAGATAAACAAGACATCTCTTGGTTACAGATAAACAAGACATCACAGCCAACACATTACAGGAGGATTGAAAAAAAAGTATTGGTTTTACTTTTCTATATATTTTTGTTCTCGAGGTAGGCTTCCATGGCTTTGATTGGTTCGTAAGTCCAGAGGTAAGCGTGTGATTGGTTGATTATTACCTTTTTGTTTTTAAGGTAGGCCTTCTTGGCAGTGATGCGTCCCCTGCGTGCCTCTAGCTGTCGGGTCCTCTGCTGCAGCTGGCTGAGATTGTCTCTGGGGGGGGGGAGAGGGGCCGAGAGGTCTTCGACCCCCCGTATGGCATCAGGACTCTCATACGCATCATAGTACACCACCTCGTCCTGCCGCTCTGGGGAGGGAAGGGCACAGAGAAGGTACACTGTTAGTAAACATCACTACAGAGCAGTTAGAACAGGTCTAAGGGTTCATTAACAGTAACAGGTATAGATGTATAGTACTATTATGGACCAGTGAACTGTCTGTGGAGGCTGGTGAGCTGGGCGTTAAGCAGCAGTTCCTAGTCTGAATGTTATTTAGCAGTAACAGGTATAAAGTGTATAGTATCACCAGTGAACTGTCTGCGGAGGCTGGTGAGCTGGGCGTTGAGCAGCAGTTCCTCACAGCGCAGCACCTCAGCCTGGATGTCATAGAGCTGCAGCTGGAGCTCATAGTACAGCGCCTCCATCTGGTCCAACCGCTGCATGGCATCCTCTCCTTCCTGCAAGCTCTGCATCTGAGACAGACAGACAGACAGACAGACAGACAGACAGACAGACAGACAGACAGACAGACAGACAGACAGACAGACAGACAGACAGACAGACAGACAGACAGACAATTGTGTACCTCAGGGATGGACAACTTTGATGGCAGTGGGGGCCACAAAAAATCTGAACACATCATGAGTCGCTGCAGTTGCTAGCAGCTCTGTGTACACAACTAACTGCAACAGTAAGTTGATACCCAACTGAGTTTTTTTTGTTTTATTGACCGAAGGGCCTTCAAAAGGGGGGCCGCCGCCAGGTGCCCATTCCTGGTGTACCTGATGTGTGGTGAGATATCTGGTGTAAAATGGTTGCCGTGGCATCACCCAGGTAGCTGATCCACATTGGTTGTGGATGAGGCGTGATCCCCCAATACAATGTGCACTGAGCATCTTGAAATATGCATTACAGCATTATCAGTACCTCCTCTTTCTCTGCCCTCATCAGTTGACTATGTATTACTATAATAACAGTAGTAGTATAGTATTAGTATTAGTTGTAGTACTGTAACATAGTAGTAATACCTCTTCTTTCAGGCCGTGTTTCCTCTGTTCCAGGCAGATCTCCTTGGCCCTCATCAGCTGCAGCGTTTCCTTAGAAACAGCATACTGCAGACGTTCCATGCGGTCCACGGCTGCAGCCCACGTCGACTTGCCAAACTTCCTCTGGTCCACACGCATCCGCTCGTACACCGCTGCAACACACACACACACACACACACACACACACACACACACACACCCACACACCCACACACACCCACACACCCACACACCCACACACACACCCGCAGAACAATTACTGTAAAACTTCAATAAATAGCTTTTTTTGCTTAATTTCACACCGTGTCACATTTGTCTTAGTATGCCTCTATAATGTTTTGTTTTTTTTACAAACAATGTCCTTGACAGAATACTTATTCTCCTCTGACTGTGCATTTTCTGCAGTTCTTACTCTGCCGATTTCTAGGGGTCTGTACTACCAAAGTTGTTTTTGTGCTTAGCTAGCAGTTCTCAGCTGTTAGCAGCCAATGGCTAGCAGTTTCTTACTGGAGATAAAAACTGATTATTTATATGTTTGGGGATAGTTAGAGTTTGTAGTCAGTGTGGAGCCAGTGGATAGTTATGGTTAGTTTGGGGATTCTGGGAGAGCAGTTTAAAGCCTGGAGATTATGGTCTGACTCTGAGGGAGTGTTGGTTAATGGGTTGATCTGCTATGAGGCTAATTCATGGCTCTGGAGTTTGTCTGTAAATAGTTTGTGCGTTTCTCTGTGTGTTTCTCTATAGGTGCGTTCACACTTAGCCCAGGACTAGCTGGCCCTGCTCCGGAGCAGGGTTAGTTTACATGGACTAGCTGGCCCTGCTCCGAAGTAGGGTTAGTTTACATGGACTAGCTGGCCCTGCTCCGGAGCAGGGTTAGTTTACATGTGCTTGTCTGGCTTGTAATGCCTTCTGCACGTTATTCTGAGAAGTAAATTCATGCTATTTATTCCTTCCATCTGAGGACAAAAACCAAAATACTTTAATCTGTGCAAAAACAAGGGTTGATATGCCTAACAAAAATGGTTGCTATGCGGGCTGGCTAAGGTCTTCTGTTCTGAACCGCGTTGGATTCTAGCAGAGCAAATAGAAGTTAATGATTTAGTGCCACCTAGTGGACATTTGAAAATACAGCAGTGTTTTTTCCGCTGCTACAGGAAGTAGTTATTCTTAAGAACCAGGAACTCTCCATCCTTCCTTATACACTTTGTTAGACGCAATGTCTGTAAGTAGAATTGTTTATTAACATTGTTAATACGTTTAGATAACTATATTTTTACAAGTCATTATTGCTTGTTGCTTACCCGGTTAGCCTGGATGCTAATGTCTCCGCCATTGATATGCACACGGTTATGACTTAGCATGTAACCTTACTGATATGCATCTTCTGTGTTTGTTTCAGTTTCACACTTAATCAGATAAAACTCCATAAACATAATAATATAATAACGCTACAGCTGAAAGGGCAATACATTTTCTCATTTTCTCCCCAATTTCGTCGTATCCAATTAGTAGTTACAGTCTTGTCCAATCGCTACAACTCCTGTACGGACTCGGGAGAGGTGAAGGTTGAGAGCCGTGCGTCCTCCGAAACACAACCCACCAAGCCGCACTGCTTCTTGACACAATGAACGCTTAACCCGGAAGCCAGCCGCACCAATGTGTCGGAGGAACCACCGTAAACCTGGCGACTGAGTCAACGTGCATGCGCCCGGCCCGCCACAGGAGATGCTAGAGCGCGATGGGACAAGGACAACCCGGCCGGCCAAACCCTCCCTAACCCGGACGACGCTGGGCTAATTGTGCGTCGCCTCGTGGGTCTCAATACTTTTCTCTATTTTCCTAGCTTTTCTATTGACATTTAAACATAATGCATGATTTTGCCCGGATCATTCTCTATACAGGGGAGAGATAGAACTTCAAAAGTGAAACATTGTTTCCGATGTCGGACAGGCAGACAGCAATGTTTATACAAACCATCACTGTTGGAAATCAAATACTAGGCCAGAAGCAACAGGAAATATTGTAATAAATTACCTTGTTTATAATATTGGTTGTGTCAGAGATGTTGGTTGCATGTTGTGTTTGTCTGTTAGCCCAGGGCATTGGAATACAAGTGTGAATGCTTAGCCCAGAGTTAACAAATGATTGTGTGAACACAGGCTAAGCTAGCCCAAGGCCAGTCTAGCCTGGAGCTAAGATATCCCGGGGCTAAGAACAATGCCAGTGTGAAAAGGCCTTATGTGTGTATGTGTGTACCTTTCTGAGCCCTGGCAGTGGTCTCGAAGAACTTGACGGTAAGATCCTGTATGGAGAGGACGGCAGCGTGAGCCTTCCTCGTCCACTCCTCATCCTCCCTCCTCAGCCCCTCCACACGACGAGGCCCCAGACGCTCCGTCTCCAAGGAGATCTGACCGAAGGGACATAGGCCAACAGGGGTCACGCAAAATCAATCAAAATTGTATTCATAAATTATCCCAGAGGAAATATGGTGTGATAAAATAAATGAATGTCTAACTATCGCTGCAGTTCAAGAAATTCAGATCTTACAAATAGTGATTCATTGAGGATTTCATGTACATTCACCTGTTCTATGTCATACCAGTGTTTAACAGCATGTGGTGCTGTGGTGTAGCAGTCAGGGACATGGTCAGGGACATGGTCAGGGACATGGTCAGGGTGGTGTAGCAGTCAGGGACATGGTCAGGGACATGGTCAGGGTGGTGTAGCAGTCAGGGACATGGTCAGGGACATGGTCAGGGTGGTGTAGCAGTCAGGGACATGGTCAGGGTGGTGTAGCAGTCAGGGACATGGTCATGGACATGGTCAGGGTGGTGTAGCAGTCAGGGACATGGTCAGGGACATGGTCAGGGACATGGTCAGGGTGGTGTAGCAGTCAGGGACATAGTCAGGGACATGGTCAGGGACATAGTCAGGGTGGTGTAGCAGTCAGGGACATGGTCAGGGACATAGTCAGGGTGGTGTAGCAGTCAGGGACATAGTCAGGGTGGTGTAGCAGTCAGGGACATAGTCAGGGACATAGTCAGGATGGTGTAGCCGTCAGGGACATAGTCAGGGACATAGTCAGGGACATAGTCAGGGTAGTGTAGCAGTCAGGGACATAGTCAGGGACATAGTCAGGGTGGTGTAGCCGTCAGAGACATAGGGACATAGCCAGGGACATAGCCAGGGACATGGTCAGGGACATGGTCAGGGACATGGTCATGGTCAGGGACATGGTCAGGGACATGGTCATGGTCAGGGACATGGTCAGGGACATGGTCAGGCGCTACAAGCCTGGAAATGTGTTTACTGTACTACTAGTTTAATGTTGTATTTATTTAACTAGGCAAGTCAGTCAAGAACAAATTCTTATTTACAATGACGACCTACAGGTTCAGACCCTGGAGCACATTAGGGTTAAGTGCCTTGCTCAAGGACACAACGACAGGTTTTTCACCTTGTCTGCTCAGGTATTCGAACCAGCGACCTTTCGGTTACTGGCCCAACGCTCTAACCGCTAGGCTTCCTGCCGCCCTACTAAACGCAGTGTCCTCCTTTGTTGTAACTTTTGATAACTGTAGGACATTCTATGGGTATGAGAACCTCATTTAATCCAACGACAATTGAGTGCGTAAGTGTCACTGACTTCTCAGACTTATTTCAATACATGGAAGTGACTTGGGTAAGGTCTTTTACATGGTCTTTGTAGCTAGCTAACTAGCCCTGGGTAAGGTCTTTTACACGGTCTTTGTAGCTAGCTAACCAGCCCTGGGTAAGGTCTTTTACATGGTCTTTGTAGCTAGCTAACCAGCCCTGGGTAAGGTCTTTTACACGGTCTTTGTAGCTAGCTAACCAGCCCTGGGTAAGGTCTTTTACACGGTCTTTGTAGCTAGCTAACCAGCCCTGGGTAAGGTCTTTTGCACTGTCTTTGTAGCTAGCTAACCAGCCCTGGGTAAGGACTTTTACATGGTCTTTGTAGCTAGCTAACCAGCCCTGGGTAAGGTCTTTTACACGGTCTTTGTAGCTAGCTAACCAGCCCTGGGTAAGGTCTTTTACACGGTCTTTGTAGCTAGCTAACCAGCCCTGGGTAAGGTCTTTTACATGGTCTTTGTAGCTAGCTAACCAGCCCTGGGTAAGGTCTTTTACATGGTCTTTGTAGCTAGCTAACCAGCCCTGGGTAAGGTCTTTTACATGGTCTTTGTAGCTAGCTAACCAGCCCTGGGTAAGGTCTTTTACATGGTCTTTGTAGCTAGCTAACCAGCCCTGGGTAAGGTCTTTTACATGGTCTTTGTAGCTAGCTAACCAGCCCTGGGTAAGGTCTTTTACATGGTCTTTGTAGCTAGCTAACCAGCCCTGGGTAAGGTCTTTTACATGGTCTTTGTAGCTAGCTAACCAGCCCTGGGTAAGGTCTTTTACATGGTCTTTGTAGCTAGCTAACCAGCCCTGGGTAAGGTCTTTTACATGGTCTTTGTAGCTAGCTAACCAGCCCTGGGTAAGGTCTTTTACACGGTCTTTGTAGCTAGCTAACCAGCCCTGGGTAAGGTCTTTTACATGGTCTTTGTAGCTAGCTAACCAGCCCTGGGTAAGGTCTTTTACATGGTCTTTGTAGCTAGCTAACCAGCCCTGGGTAAGGTATTTTACATGGTCTTTGTAGCTAGCTAACCAGCCCTGGGTAAGGTCTTTTACATGGTCTTTGTAGCTAGCTAACCAGCCCTGGGTAAGGTCTTTTACATGGTCTTTGTAGCTAGCTAACCAGCCCTGGGTAAGGTCTTTTACATGGTCTTTGTAGCTAGCTAACCAGCCCTGGGTAAGGTCTTTTACATGGTCTTTGTAGCTAGCTAACCAGCCCTGGGTAAGGTCTTTTACATGGTCTTTGTAGCTAGCTAACCAGCCCTGGGTAAGGTCTTTTACATGGTCTTTGTAGCTAGCTAACCAGCCCTGGGTAAGCCCTGGGTTATTAGACATAGACATCTATGCTTGGTTCAGATTTGGTCCGGTCTTGATTTCAACGTCCAGAGACATCAGGTCCGGACCGGCCTATATTTGGTCCAAACATAGACGTCTATAATTGGTTTAGATTTTGTCCGATTCGGACCGGCCTTGATTTGGCCCAAACATAGACATCTATGTTTCACAAGTTTGGACAGCACAGTATAGTACATCGAGTGTAGTACAGTACATAGAGTATAGTACAGTATAATGTACTGTATTGTACCCTACTTTACTTGAATGTACCCTACTTTACTTGAATGTACTCTACTGAACTAAACTGCACTCTACTGAACTAAACTGTACTCTACTGAACTAAACTGCACTCTACTGAACTAAACTGCACTCTACTGAACTAAACTGTACTCTACTGAACTAAACTGCAATCTACTGAACTAAACTGCACTCTACTGAACTAAACTGTACTCTACTGAACTAAACTGCACTCTACTGAACTAAACTGCACTCTACTGAACTAAACTGTACTCTACTGAACTAAACTGAACTCTACTGAACTAAACTGCACTCTACTGAACTAAACTGTACTCTACTGAACTAAACTGCACTCTACTGAACTAAACTGCACTCTACTGAACTAAACTGTACTCTACTGAACTAAACTGCACTCTACTGAACTAAACTGCCTTCATCACTTTGGGAGTGGGGAACGTTACCACACGTTTTATCATCCACATCATGACTTAATGCATACCCTCTGACCCTGACTGTAACAGAATACTCACGCTGCATCACTCAGACACGCGATATGGCCTTCCCACAATGCACCATTAATTCTATACCTGCTCTCTTTTGTCCTCAACTCATTAACTTCATTCCTTCATTTATCTACTCATCAGTTCCCTCCTTCACTTGTTCCACTTGGCATATTGACAGGGGCTAGGGTTCAGGATGGGCAACTCTAGTGCTGATAGACTGCAATGTGTGCAGGCTTTTGTTCCAACCCAGCTCGAACATAGTAATCAGAATTGGTAAATTTTAAGACCATGATTTATATGATTACATGAATTGTAGTTATTGCTGGGCTTGAACAAAAGCCTGCTCAACGATACCCATTGTCAGTTTAGACCAGGGCCTAAAACTAACTGTTTGGTCCACCAGCCACAGTGGGAGGCAGATAAACACATCATTATAATCTACCAGCCACTCAGTTGTTTGGGTCATGTTTGTGAGATGGAGTCTGATGAGTAGCCGTCATTAGACCAACGTCTGGGCTCCCGAGGTGCGCAGCGTTCTAAGACACTGCATCTCAGTGCTAGAGGAGTCACTACAAACACCCCGGTTCGATTCCAGGCTGTATCACAACCGGCCGTGATTGGGAGTCCCATAGGGCGGCCGTTGTATGGCGGTGTAGGCCGCCATAGTAAATAAGAATTTGTCCTTAACGGACTTGCCTAGGTAAATAAAAGGTTAACTGAAAAATGTATGCCTGTGCGTAGCGCTTTCACAACTCTTCACGCCAGGCAGTGTTGCAGCGTGAGTTGGGGTAGGCTATATAGGATTCATAGTTCTTTGACTTTGTGCAAGTAAATTACCAGCTATGAAACAAAACATCAGAAATACTTTGATAATCACTACTGCAGCATTTATTTTACTATAAATGTGATCATACTTGACTATTTTATTCACAAATGCGAGTGAAATGCTCGTACTGTGAAGCCCTGAACCACCCTGAACACCCACCGACAAGGCTGGTGAAATAGACATCTTACCCTCCAATGCCAAAATCTACCCGCATGTTGGTGGGTATTAGTTTTAGAGCCTTGTTCAGACCACTGCAACTCATCATAAGATAGTGTGTCTACTCGACTGTATTAATTCCCATCTGGAAAGCTTCAACCAGCTAAATATAACTCTAGGCCTGGTCATCCACTTCCTTTCTAGGGGTGGCAGGCTTTATTTACACCTTCCATTAGGACAATAGGTGTCAGCACAGATATTCACACTCCCAGAGGAGGTAAGAGGAGGCTGTGACTTTAGCAGGTATGCTATATCTCTCCTTTGTGACATTGATTGAGACAGACTACCTAGCCTACCCTGATCTCTACACATTACATTTCTCACCTCATATGACTCGCAACATTTACCAATTTGAACATCAAGCACAATGCAAAACACATGCAAATACCCTATCCTCCCCTTTGACCTCTCCCACCCCCGTCTCTCCTCTTCCTCCTCCTGCTCTCGATCTCTTTCTTCCTCAGTGATACACTGACTCCTCCTTTAATGAAACAGACCGCTGTATACAGCAGGGTCATTTTATTGACTTATCAGTCTGGGAGAGAACACAACATCCAACATCCTACAAACCAAGAACTGACTGGCCCGTCTGGTATTGTGGTTCATTTGCATACAGCTTTGTTTCGTTGGTTTCTCCTGAGGGCATCAGGTGGTTCGACTGAGGCTGAATCAACAATAAAGCATCAAATAGTCCTTCTGACTAACTATCCCAGACGGATCTACATACAGTGGGGAGAACAAGTATTTGATACACTGCCGATTTTGCAGGTTTTCCTACTTACAAAGCATGTAGAGGTCTGTAATTTTTATCATAGGTACACTTCAACTGTGAGAGATGGAATCTAAAACAAAAATCCAGAAAATCACATTGTATGATTTTTAAATAATTAATTAGCATTTTATTGCATGACATAAGTATTTGATCACCTACCAACCAGTAAGAATTCCGGCTCTCACAGACCTGTTAGTTTTTCTTTAAGAAGCCCTCCTGTTCTCCACTCATTACCTGTATTAACTGCACCTGTTTGAACTTGTTACCTGTATAAAAGACACCTGTCCACACACTCAATCAAACAGACTCCAACCTCTCCACAATGGCCAAGACCAGAGAGCTGTGTAAGGACATCAGGGATAAAATTGTAGACCTGCACAAGGCTGGGATGGGCTACAGGACAATAGGCAAGCAGCTTGGTGAGAAGGCAACAACTGTTGGCGCAATTATTAGAAAATGGAAGAAGTTCAAGATGACGGTCAATCTCCCTCGGTCTGGGGCACCATGCAAGATCTCACCAAGTGGGGCATCAATGATCATGAGGAAGGTGAGGGATCAGCCCAGAACTACACGGCAGGACCTGATCAATGACCTGAAGAGAGCTGGGACCACAGTCTCAAAGAACCATTAGTAACACACTACGCCGTCATGGATTAAAATCCTGCAGCGCACGCAAGGTCCCCCTGCTCAAGCCAGCGCATGTCCAGGCCCGTCTGAAGTTTGCCAATGACCATCTGGATGATCCAGAGGAGGAATGGGAGAAGGTCATGTGGTCTGATGAGACAAAAATAGAGCTTTTTGGTCTAAACTCCACTCGCCGTGTTTGGAGGAAGAAGAAGGATGAGTACAACCCCAAGAACACCATGCCAACCGTGAAGCATGGAGGTGGAAACATCATTCTTTGGGGATGCTTTTCTGCAAAGGGGACAGGACGACTGCAACGTATTGAGGGGAGGATGGATGGGGCCATGTATCGCGAGATCTTGGCCAACAACCTCCTTCCCTCAGTAAGAGCATTGAAGATGGGTCGTGGCTGGGTCTTCCAGCATGACAACGACCCGAAACACACAGCCAGGGCAACTAAGGAGTGGCTCCGTAAGAAGCATCTCAAGGTCCTGGAGTGGCCAGGCCAGTCTCCAGACCTGAACCCAATAGAAAATCTTTGGAGGGAGCTGAAAGTCCGTATTGCCCAGCGACAGCCCCGAAACCTGAAGGATCTGGAGAAGGTCTGTATGGAGGAGTGGGCCAAAATCCCTGCTGCAGTGTGTGCAAACCTGGTCAAGAACTACAGGAAACGTATGATCTCTGTAATTGCAAACAAAGGTTTCTGTACCAAATATTAAGTTATGCTTTTCTGATGTATCAAATACTTATGTCATGCAATAAAATGGAAATTAATTACTTAAAAATCATACAATGGGATTTTCTGGATTTTTGTTTTAGATTCCGTAACTCACAGTTGAAGAGTACCTATGATAAAAATTACAGACTTCTACATGCTTTGTAAGTAGGAAAACCTGCAAATCGGCAGTGTATCAAATACTTGTTCTCCCCACTGTAGGTCATGATATAGCAGAGTTTAGGGATTTTGGAATATTTTGTAATTGTCATCACAAATAAGGACTAGTGTGTGGAAACCATAGACATTAAAATAAGATGGTGGATAGACTGTACTACAGCTCCTCCTATTAACCTAACTTTTTTCAAAAGAACAAAACATGAGCATATTGTAGGGGGGGTTAACAATAGGCTACCAGCAAGCCCATTAGTCTTCAGCAGCCCAGTACGCAGCAGGGTTTCTGTTAGGAAAATGTGGCGCTGGACATTTGACCGGCAAACATTTTAATTTACCGAACATTTTAGCAATTTACCGGACCCATATGCATTGGGTGCGTAACCTGATTAGGTCGTACACCCACGGTACTCAGAATGACAGAAATCACATTTACATTATCATTTATATTAACAGAACAGGCAAGTAGAGATGTGTGCTGTGAATAACTGTCCACATCTCCTTTTCCTCAGCCAACAAGAGGAGTAACGAACAGATAAATCACTAGCCTGTCAATCTACTATCACCCATAGTAAGAAACGTTAACCTATTCTATTGGTCTGTTGAGAAAGAAATGGCCAATTCCAAACAGACAGTTGTGTGACAGTAGATCCCAAATTCACACAACCAGTAGGCCTAGGCTACATAAATTACATGTTAAAAAGCAATGAGTCTAATGCAACACAGAACGTTGAGCTTAACGTTGATAAACTATTATTTCTTCACATTATAAGCGCAGCAATACACACAAGGCAGTAGGCTAACCGTAAATGTTCGTTCCATAATTCAATTAGCGGGAAAACATTGTTGTCAAAAGGGCACTGCACATGCGGGCAGTTTCACGTGACAGATGGAAATATCTGTTTAGAAAGAGATTTCCAGAGCTCCGACTTTCCAACCTGAAGATCAAGGATGTCATGATTTCACCTGGTATTTTTCAGAGTTCCCAGTTGTCTTGAAAGCACCACAAGCTGTAGCAGCAGCTGTTGTTCTGTCTGACAGATTTTCCACTCAAAGGCTCTGTATCAGTATGCTGTACCAGTGTGATAAAGGCTCTGTATCAGTATGCTGTACCAGTGTGATAAAGGCTCTGTATCAGTATGCTGTACCAGTGTGATAAAGGCTCTGTATCAGTATGCTGTACCAGTGTGATAAAGGCTCTGTATCAGTATTCTGTACCAGTGTGATAAAGGCTCTGTATCAGTATGCTGTACCAGTGTGATAAAGGCTCTGTATCAGTATGCTGTACCAGTGTGATAAAGGCTCTGTATCAGTATGCTGTACCAGTGTGATAAAGGCTCTGTATCAGTATGCTGTACCAGTGTGATAAAGGCTCTGTATCAGTATGCTGTACCAGTGTGATAAAGGCTCTGTATCAGTATGCTGTACCAGTGTGATAAAGGCTCTGTATCAGTATGCTGTACCAGTGTGATAAAGGCTCTGTATCAGTATGCTGTACGAGTGTGATAAAGGCTCTGTATCAGTATGCTGTACCAGTGTGATAAAGGCTCTGTATCAGTATGCTGTACCAGTGTGATAAAGGCTCTGTATCAGTATGCTGTACGAGTGTGATAAAGGCTCTGTATCAGTATGCTGTACCAGTGTGATAAAGGCTCTGTATCAGTATGCTGTACCAGTGTGATAAAGGCTCTGTATCAGTATGCTGTACCAGTGTGATAAAGGCTCTGTATCAGTATGCTGTACGAGTGTGATAAAGGCTCTGTATCAGTATGCTGTACCAGTGTGATAAAGGCTCTGTATCAGTATGCTGTACGAGTGTGATAAAGGCTCTGTATCAGTATGCTGTACGAGTGTGATAAAGGCTCTGTATCAGTATGCTGTACGAGTGTGATAAAGGCTCTGTATCAGTATGCTGTACCAGTGTGATAAAGGCTCTGTATCAGTATGCTGTACCAGTGTGATAAAGGCTCTGTATCAGTATTCTGTACCAGTGTGATAAAGGCTCTGTATCAGTATGCTGTACCAGTGTGATAAAGGCTCTGTATCAGTATGCTGTACGAGTGTGATAAAGGCTCTGTATCAGTATGCTGTACCAGTGTGATAAAGGCTCTGTATCAGTATGCTGTACCAGTGTGATAAAGGCTCTGTATCAGTATGCTGTACCAGTGTGATAAAGGCTCTGTATCAGTATGCTGTACGAGTGTGATAAAGGCTCTGTATCAGTATGCTGTACCAGTGTGATAAAGGCTCTGTATCAGTATGCTGTACGAGTGTGATAAAGGCTCTGTATCAGTATGCTGTACGAGTGTGATAAAGGCTCTGTATCAGTATGCTGTACGAGTGTGATAAAGGCTCTGTATCAGTATGCTGTACCAGTGTGATAAAGGCTCTGTATCAGTATGCTGTACGAGTGTGATAAAGGCTCTGTATCAGTATGCTGTACCAGTGTGATAAAGGCTCTGTATCAGTATGCTGTACCAGTGTGATAAAGGCTCTGTATCAGTATGCTGTACGAGTGTGATAAAGGCTCTGTATCAGTATGCTGTACCAGTGTGATAAAGGCTCTGTATCAGTATGCTGTACGAGTGTGATAAAGGCTCTGTATCAGTATGCTGTACGAGTGTGATTAATAAGATAACCTACATAATGAATATACTGTACACACTCGCCAATTTAATCTACAGACCGATAAGCATGACCAGTCAAATGTATTTCCATCGACTGGTATTTCCAATAATGAATACGCAAAAAAATCATTATTTCGCAATGAGATTCTTGCCAAACATCTGGCAGGCGCACTAGAGAGCAGATCAGTGGAGCAGCTTTGACCACACTGGTAGGATTTTCAAACGTGCCCAGAGCCCAGATCCTTCCTGCATATCTCACAGGGTTGGCAGGCTTACTAAATAAGCCCGAAGGATGAGAGTAGAATTAAGTTACCCTACATGCTGATTCAAGGTCAGTTCAGTATTTCCCCCCCTAATGGTTGGTGTTAGGATTTGGGGAGGGTAAGCTGTTCCTAGATCTGTACCTACCGGGAACCCTGGTGATCCCCAACCTCCATGACTACAGGCTGGACCCTCACAAGAGATTACACACGACCATATATGCATGTGTGTAGTCATGGAGGTTGGGGATTTCCCTGTTTGTCTTTGACCCAGAGTGGCTGTCTGTAGCGCTGCACTGGTCACACACATTTTTTGTTTTATTGAACCTTTCTTTAACTAGCAAATCAGTTAAGAACAAATTCTAATTTACAATTACGGCCTACACCGGCCAAACCCGGACGACGCTGGGCCAATTGTGCACCGCCCTATGGGACTCCCAATCACGACCGGTTGTGATACAGCCTGGATTCGAACCAGGGTGTCTGTAGTGACGCCTCTAGCACTGAGATGCAGTGCCACTGCGCCACTCGGTAGCCCAAATCACTCGCTCAACGCTAAACCTGGTTTAGATATATTATTGAATAATGTGGCTATTGAGCAGGTTGAGGAGGCTAACCTGCTGGGTGTCACCCTAGATAGCAAGCTGTCATGGTCAACACATAAAGACAATGGTTGTTAAAATGGGAAGAGGTCTGTCCATGATAGGACGTTGCTCTGCCTTCTGGACATCTCAGTCCACCAGACAGGTCCTACAGGACGTTGCTCTGCCTTCTGGACATCTCAGTCCACCAGACAGGTCCTACAGGACGTTGCTCTGCCTTCTGGACATCTCAGTCCACCAGACAGGTCCTACAGGACGTTGCTCTGCCTTCTGGACATCTCAGTCCACCAGACAGGTCCTACAGGACATTGCTCTGCCTTCTGGACATCTCAGTCCACCAGACAGGTCCTACAGGACGTTGCTCTGCCTTCTGGACATCTCAGTCCACCAGACAGGTCCTACAGGACGTTGCTCTGCCTTCTGGACATCTCAGTCCACCAGACAGGTCCTACAGGCCCCAGCTGTGTGGTCATGTGCGGCAAAGAAGGACATAGGTAAATTGCAGTTGGTCAAGAACAAAGCAGCACGTATCTCACTTAAGACGTACACGGAGGGAAAGTGTCAGTAACATGCATGTCAGTCTCTCCTGGCTCAAAGTTGAAGAGAGATTGACTTCATCACTATTGGTCTTTGTGTAAGGTATTGATGTGTTGAAGGTACCGAACTGTCTGTTCAAGCAGTTGGCACACAGTTCGGACACTCATCGGTACAACACAAGACATGCAACCAGAGGTCCCTTCACAGTCCCCAGGTCCAGAACAGAGGCTAGGAAACACACCGTATTACATCGAGCCAAGACTACATGGAACTCTCTGCCACCCCAGGTAACTCAAACCAGTAATAAAAAGAACACCTTACTGCACAAAGGGGACTGTGAAGAGACACAGCCATATTACATACATATATTGTATTGCAATTTGCACTGTACTATGTATTAGACCTAGATATTGTGTGTATGTACTGACATGTAGGCTGTGTGTGATGTTTTAAAAGTATGTATTTCAGTCCTGTACTACTAATATTCTGTACTATGTATTATGTCATGTTTCATGTGGACCCCAGGAAGAGTAGCTGCTGCTTTTACAGAGTTAATGGGGATCCTGATAATGATGAATACCAAATACCTTGACCTTGACCCAGACTGCCAGCCTGAGACAGCTAGTGCCTCTCTGTGAGTGCGTGTGTGTGTGTGTTGGTCCTTCTATTGTTGTGGGGACCTAAAATTCTCCAAAGTCCCCACAAGGATAGTAAAGCAAGAACAATTCTCCCTCGTGGGGACATTTCCTACGTCCCCATGAGGACAACGACTATTTTAAGCTTAGGGGTTAGGTTTACAACTAGGGTTAAGTGTTAGGTTTAGGGTTAGTGGTTATAGGTTAAGGAAAATAGGATTTTGAGTAGAAATCAATTTTAGGTTCCCACGAGGATAGAAGAACAAAAGGTATGTGTGTGTGTGTGTGTGTGTGTGTGTAGTGTGTAGTGTGTAGTGTGTGTAGTGTGTGTAGTGTGTGTGTGTGTGTAGTGTGTAGGTGTGTGTAGTGTGTGTAGGTGTGTGTGTAGTGTGTGTGTGTGTGTGTGTGTAGTGTGTGTGTGTGTGTGTGTAGTGTGTGTAGTGTGTGTGTGTAGTGTGTGTAGTGTGTAGTGTGTGTGTGTGTGTGTGTGTGTGTAGTGTGTGTGTGTGTGTGTGTGTAGTGTGTGTGTGTGTGTGTGTGTGTAGTGTGTGTGTGTGTGTGTGTGTGTGTGTGTGTGTGTGTGTGTGTGTGTGTAGTGTGTGTGTGTGTGTGTGTGTAGTGTGTGTGTGTGTGTGTGTAGTGTGTGTGTGTAGTGTGTGTGTGTAGTGTGTGTGTGTGTGTGTGTAGTGTGTGTGTGTGTGTGTGTGTGTGTGTGTAGTGTGTGTGTGTGTGTGTGTGTGTGTGTAGTGTGTGTGTGTGTGTGTGTAGTGTGTGTGTGTGTGTGTAGTGTAGTGTGTGTGTGTGTGTGTGTGTGTGTGTGTGTGTGTGTGTGTGTGTAGTGTGTAGTGTGTGTGTGTAGTGTGTGTAGTGTGTAGTGTGTGTGTGTGTGTGTGTGTGTGTAGTGTGTGTGTGTGTGTGTGTGTGTGTAGTGTGTGTGTAGTGTGTGTGTGTGTGTGTGTGTAGTGTGTGTGTGTGTGTGTGTGTGTAGTGTGTGTGTGTGTGTGTGTAGTGTGTGTGTGTAGTGTGTGTGTGTGTGTGTGTAGTGTGTGTGTGTAGTGTGTGTGTGTGTGTAGTGTGTGTGTGTGTGTGTGTGTGTGTGTGTGTAGTGTGTGTGTGTGTGTGTGTAGTGTGTGTGTGTGTGTGTGTGTGTAGTGTGTGTGTGTGTGTAGTGTGTGTGTGTGTGTGTGTGTGTGTGTGTGTGTGTGTGTGTGTGTGTGTGTGTGTGTGTAGTGTGTGTGTGTGTGTGTGTAGTGTGTGTGTGTGTGTGTAGTGTGTGTAGTGTGTAGTGTGTGTAGTGTGTAGTGTGTGTGTGTGTGTAGTGTGTGTGTGTGTGTTAGTGTGTGTGTGTGTGTGTGTGTAGTGTGTGTGTGTGTGTGTGTGTGTAGTGTGTGTGTGTGTGTGTGTGTGTGTAGTGTGTGTGTGTGTAGTGTGTGTGTGTGTGTGTGTGTGTGTGTGTGTGTGTGTGTGTGTGTGTAGTGTGTGTGTGTGTGTGAAGGCGATTCACAACAAGCAATTTTTTTCCAACTTTGTTCCACTATTAAAGGTCAACACTGCATTTCAAACATTGAGGGAAAATCTAATGAATTCAGGGTGTGTACATTTATACCTAGCCTAAATATAAGCCTTTAACTATAAAGACCCACTAATAATTGAATTATTTTATCTATAATCAATACCCTTTTTGTTACAAATTTGACCAGAACCATAATGACCAGGCCTCATAAACAGTCTCTCAAGCACAACCGCTAGTAAGTCACCTGCTAGTCTTTATATTTAAAGTCTAGCCAACTTGGATCTACACTACTGTTCACTTAGAAATGTCCTTGTTTTTGAAGGAAAAGCTCATTTTCTGTCCATTAAAATAACATCAAATTGATCAGAAATAGTGTAGACATTGTTAATGTTGTAAATGACTATTGTAGCTGGAAACGGCTGATTTTTTATGGAATGTCTACATAGGCGTACAGAGCCCCATTATCAGCAACCATCACTCCTGTGTTCCAATGGCACGTTGTGTTAGCTAATCCAAGTGTATCATTTTAAAAAGGCTAATTGATCATTAGAAAACCCTTTTGCAATTATGTTAGCACAGCTGAAAACTGATGTGCTGATTAAAGAAGCAATAAAACTGGCCTTCTTTAGACTAGTTGAGTATCTGGAGCATCAGCATTTGTGGGTTCGATTACAGGCTCAAAATGGCCAGAAACAAATAACTTTCTTCTGAAACTCGTCAGTCTATGGCTTTTTCTTTGCAACTCTATCTAGAAGGCCAGCATCCCGGAGTCGCCTCGTCACTGTTGACGTTGAGACTGGTGTTTTGTGGGTACTATTTAATGAAGCTGCCAGTTGAGGACCTGTCAGGCGTCTGTTTCTCAAACTAGACACTCTAATGTACTTGTATCGTTAAGTTATCCTCTATTACAGTAAAATACTGTCTCAATGTGTTCCGTTGTCCATATGACCGATTACAATGGACCAAATAGCCAGTTGAAACGGCTTGTTATCAGAGAGGAAGAAGATGACCTTTCATCTTTGTTGTTGTGAGTGGCAGAGGGAGTGCTTGGTGTCTGTGTGCGAAGACCAAAAATACAAACTAATAAAAATCAGGAAGAAAATAAAAACGTATTGTAATACAGGTATTTGGAACATCGTGCTAAAACAAATTCTAATGAATACAATTAATTAGATATAAATCGCCCAGCCCTAGTGTGTGTGTGTTACCTTGATCTGCTGTCTGCGCAGCATGGCCAGTTCTCTCATGTCTCTGAAGGGCTGTAGTAGGTAGTGGTAGAGTTGTGTTGTAGCCTCCAGTAACTCTCCGTAGGCCTCGTCCTCCTCTGGATACACCTGCAGCAGCTCCACCATACTCTCCATGGCCCGGTGCCTCTCCAGCAGCTACACACACAAAGAAGATCATTTAGCAATTTAGCAAAACATCAAAAATAAAAAGGAACCAATTAAAACATGTTTAGTAGCAAGACTGTTGAGGAGGTTTAGGATAATTAAAATAAGAAACAGGAAAAGAAGAAGTTAATTCTGTGCCTCTGAATAAGGTGTTATAGGAAAGGAAACAGCTAATATTTCAGACTGTGTTGAGACCAAGTAGCAGCACTGATTCACAGGAGTGACTGGCTCTGTGTGTGTGGTGGTCTCAGTCTCAGTCTCAGTCTCAGTCTCAGTCCCAGTCCCAGTCCCAGTCCAGACTCCAGACCATTTCATAATGGTTTTCTAAACAAAGAGCTATTTCACCAGCTAGAGAGAAGAAGAAAAAATGTATTTACCAAAAGTTACAGTACTGGTAAAATGAGAAGGATTAAGCGTGTGTGCAGTCCAAAGCATGCGTATGTGTGTGAGCGTCTGTAGCCATTAGGGTTGGGTCGATATTTGGGGAGACCTCTTCTACGATGTGCTACTCCAAATATTGCGATATCCGATATAATCTTTTTGCTGCGTTAATGACTAGATCATTCCAGACTGTGCAGTTGTTCTCCTTATTTATTATATTATTGTCACATTCTCATGAAATAATCTTAGTATGTTGGAAAAAAAAATAAGGCTTAGTTAATTCATTTACACTTCATTTTTAACAGACTGATAAAACTTTTGGGATTTTGTAAAGTTCAAATAGAGTATAGTCTTGCATATCACAATATATTGTCAATGTCAAATATAACAATAGTTGATTTAATCATATATAAATCATATATAAATCATATATAAATTGGCCCAAGTAGGGTTTAATACTTTAATCTTGGTATTTGACAAAATGTTCCATCCTGAGAATAAATAACGTTTCGCCCAGGTAACCAGGTATTTCCTTCCAAAACCAGAGGCGTCATTCAAAAGCATTATAAAGAATATAAATATGCCTATGTCTGGATTTGATTAAAAATTCAAGACTGATACTACTTTGTTCAAATCCTGATAAAGCAGGGAGAGAACATGGGATTCTGGTGCAGCACAAGGCCTACTAAGTTACAAGAATTTGATTTTAATTCTGAAATATAATAGGGTCTATTTGTATGATTAGTAGGCTGACACATATATACGTAAATATACCTTTCATAATATCTCCTCTAATGTTATTATCCTACCTCCTCTTTCTCTAGTGTTGCTTCATTCGTTCCTTGCATTCAACAGTTAAATTAAATACGTTTTGTTGTCCTCATCTTCATCATTCTAATGTCATCCTTGAATTCTATAGGACTAGAATTAGACTTCTCTTCACGAAGATTGAATGGTTATGAGTCTGGATAAATAACTGATAAAGCTTTACAACCATCGTGCGTTCGCTCTTCTTTCAAACTACCCATGAGTTCTATTGGCTGCTGTATTTAACATTCAGCAAACAAGAGCTTGCGTCCCTCTTCTAATAGTCTATCAGTATAATAAATAAAACATAATGTCCAGTAAGCTGTTCTAGCTTTTCCTGCATGGGACTCCAAGAGCTAAGGAGCATTTTTTAAAGGAGAGAGGCCAGCGGAGCACAGGTGCTTATGTATTGCGCAAGAAACAGAGGCTATAAGTTAGAAGCTTATTATGCACAACATATAATTAATTAGCTAAATATAGGGCTAATGCTGCATTGAATGTATTAACTGAAAGAGGTAGGTTAGGACTAGGGTTGCACATTTTGGGGAATATTCAGAGGTTGAAACTTTCTGTGGGAATTAACGGGAATATATGGGAATTAACAGGAATATATGGGAATTAACTGTAGATGTTTTTAGCATTGGATATATTTACCATATCATATGGAGACATAAACATAAACATTTTACCTTAAGTAGACATAATTTCAAATGATTAAATCTTTCCAATAGAAATAAAAAAACAATTTAGTTACAAATTGAACTTTAATTAAATTAGTTGACTCTTCACATGGGATGATTTCACTGAACAACAAAATACATTGAATATTGAATGACCCCCAATTATCCATTGCATCTCCCAAAAATGTTTTCATCATACATCTACAAACTAAAGCTTTGGTTGTCTTCCTCTCAGGCTTCCATCTCTTCTCCCTGGACCTCCTCAACGTCCACCTCTTGAACATCAGACTGAGGCCTCATCTTCACTGTCACTTTCCAACCTGGTTGAGGATGGCTTGTTGTCAGGCTCAAAAAGCCTCATATTTGCCCGGATGGCCACCAACAACGACCAGTTGCGCTCTGAGGCGGCTGATGTTGGTGGGATTTTGAGGATGATGGAGGCAACAGGGGAAAGAGCCTCAGATCCACAATGTCCCTTCCACCAGGTGGCTGATGAGATATGTTGGCACGACTGCCTTATTGCATCTCCATCCCAAAGCCCTTGCTTGGAAGTGCACTTTGCCAGAACCTTGCCCTCATCCAGGCCAAGGTGGCGAGACACTGTAGTGATGACACCATAGGCCTTGTTGATCTCTGCACCAGACAGGATGCTCTTACCAGCATACTTGGGGTCCAACATGTACGCTGCGGTGTGTATGGGCTTCAGGCAGAAGTCTTCACGCTTTTTGATGTATTTCAGAACTGCAGTTTCCTCTGCTTGGAGCAATAGTGAAGTGGACAGGGCAGTACGGATTTCTTCTCTTACATCTGCAAGCAGAGTCTGAACATCAGACAGGATGGCATTGTCTTCCTCAATCCGTGCAATGGCTACTGCTATAGGTTTCAGTAGTTTCAGGCTGCTTACCACTCTCTCCCAAAATACATCCTCCAGGAGGATCCTCTTGATGGGGCTGTCCATATCGGCAGACTGTGATATGGCCATTTCTTGGAGAGACTCCTTCCCCTTCAGGAGACTGTCAAACATGATGACAACACCACCTCAACGGGTGTTGCTGGGCAGCTTCAATGTGTTGCTCTTATTCTTCTCACTTTGCTTGATGAGGTAGATTGCTGCTATAACTTGATGACCCTTCACATATCTAACCATTTCCTTGGCTTTCTTGTAGAGTGTCTCCATTGTTTTTAGTGTCATGATGTCCTTGAGGAGCAGATTCAATGCATGAGCATCACAGCCAATGGGTGTGATGTGAGGGTAGGACTCCTCCACTTTTGACCAAGCAGCCTTCATGTTCACAGTATTGTCTGTCACCAGTGCAAATACCTTCTGTGGTCCAAGGTAATTGGATGACTGCCTTCAGATCATCTGCAATGTAGAGACCAGTGTGTCTGTTGTCCCTTGTGTCTGTGCTCTTGTAGAATACTGGTTTAGGGGTGGAGATGATGTAGTTAATTATTCCTTGCCCACAAACATTCGACCACCCATCAGAGATGATTGCAATACAGTCTGCTTTCTCTATGATTTGCTTGACCTTCACTTGAACTCTGTTGAACTCTGCATCCAGCAAAATGAGTAGATAAAGCATGTCTGGTTGGAGGGGTATATGCTGGGTGAAGAACATTCAGAAATCTCATCCAATACACATTGCCTGTGAGCATCAGAGGTGAAGAAGTTGCATTCACAGCTTGAGCAAGACATTCATCAGCATTTCTCTGACTATGTTCCTCCATTGAGTCAAAAAAACTTCTGATTCCAGGAGGACCATGAGCTGTTGCTATCGATAAGGTGTCTGATTCATCATTTAGAAGTAGAGGGACTTTTGTCAGAGGTTGCTTGTTGTGAGCGCTGAGGGAACTTTATGCACTTGGCCAGATGATTCTGCATCTTTGTTGCATTCTTCACATATGATTTGTCACAGTATTTGCAAATGTACACAGCTTTTCCTTCTACATTAGCTGCAGTGAAATGATTCCACACATCAGATAGTGGGCGTGGCATTTTCCTGTAAAGATTAGGAAGACATTTGTAAAAAACTAAACTAGCAGAAATTGTTAACAAGTTAGAAATGATTTAAACACTTTGCTGTAGGCTACTATTTACAAAAAATCATTCCAGAACAACAGCAAAGGACCTTGTGAAGATGCTGGAGGAAACAGGTACAAAAGTATCGCTCTGCAAGGAAGAAGCCACTGCTCCAAAACCGCCCAAAAAAAGCCAGACTACGGTTTGCAACTGCACATGGGGACAAAGATCGTACTTTTTGGAGAAATGTCCTCTGGTCTGATGAAACAAAAATAGAACTGTTTGGCCATAATGACCATCATTATGTTTGGAGGAAAAAGGGGGAGGCTTGCAAGCCGAAGAACACCATCCCAACGTGAAGCATGGGGTTGGCAGCATCATGTTGTGGGGGTGCTTTGCTGCAGGAGGGACTGGTGCACTTCACAAAATAGATGGCATCATGAGGAAGGAAAATTATGTGGATATATTGAAGCAACATTTGTGGGCAGAACTGAAAAAGCGTGTGCGAGCAAGGAGGCCTACAAACCTGACTCAGTTACACCAGTTCTGTCAGGAGGAATGGGCCAAAATTCACCCAACTTCTTGTGGGAAGCTTCTGGAAGGCAATGCTACCAAATACTAATTGAGTGTATGTAAACTTCTGAACCACTGGGAATGTGATGAAAGAAATAAAATCAGAAATAAATCATAATCTCTACTATTCTGACATTTCACATTCTTAAAATAAAGTGGTGATCCTAACTGACCTAAAGCAGGGAATTTTTACTAGGATGAAATGTCAGGAATTGTGAAAAACTGAGTTTAAATGTAGTTGTCTAATGTGCATGTAAACTTCCGACTTCAACTGTATATCAGCCAATATACTAGATGTTGAGCTATTTTTAGAGCCTACCTTTTAGGAGTGGGAAGATTTTCAGAAGGAGAAGTATGGGTGATCAATATTTATTTATTTTTATTTTGTAGTGATCTATAGTCTAATCATATTTAGGAAGAACGTTTCCTTGGAAAGATAACTGGCCCGTGCTGCTCCGCCCATCATAGGCTATAGCCCACTATCTCATTGAGACCACACGAGCACCTGATCTCACACATACGCCTACTGATGATGAAGCAGCAAGAATGATGACAGCGACACTTTCTGTTTTGCATTAACTTTTAGGAGGCTAATTTGCAGGCAAATACAAATAAATTGGTAATCAATACTTATTGAAAATGAAAAGGCGCAACGCTCGTTCACCATAGTAGCCTAACCTATGGTCACCATAGTAGCCTAACGTATGGTCACCATAGTAGCCTAACCTATGGTCACCATAGTAGCCTAACGTATGGTCACCATAGTAGCCTAACGTATGGTCACCATAGTAGCCTAACGTATGGTCACCATAGTAGCCTAACGTATGGTCACCATAGTAGCCTAACGTATGGTCACCATAGTAGCCTAACGTATGGTCACCATAGTAGCCTAACGTATGGTCACCATAGTAGCCTATCCTATGGTCACCATAGTAGCCTAACGTATGGTCACCATAGTAGCCTAACGTATGGTCACCATAGTAGCCTAACGTATGGTCACCATAGTAGCCTAACCTATGGTCACCATAGTAGCCTAACGTATGGTCACCATAGTAGCCTAACGTATGGTCACCATAGTAGCCTAACGTATGGTCACCATAGTAGCCTAACGTATGGTCACCATAGTAGCCTAACGTATGGTCACCATAGTAGCCTAACGTATGGTCACCATAGTAGCCTAACGTATGGTCACCATAGTAGCCTATCCTATGGTCACCATAGTAGCCTAACGTATGGTCACCATAGTAGCCTAACGTATGGTCACCATAGTAGCCTAACGTATGGTCACCATAGTAGCCTAACCTATGGTCACCATAGTAGCCTAACGTATGGTCACCATAGTAGCCTAACGTATGGTCACCATAGTAGCCTAACGTATGGTCACCATAGTAGCCTAACGTATGGTCACCATAGTAGCCTAACGTATGGTCACCATAGTAGCCATGCTCTCTTTCAATGAGGATTACATGTTTTGATTGCACTTGTTTCCAAATAATCTGTGGGACAACTAAAATATTTTCATCCCAAAGTCTGTCTGACCGCCCGCTCCCGCCCGCAGCATGAGAAATACTGACCACACCACAATGATCTCAGCCCTTTACTAGGAACCACTCGCTGCAATTCATACAGTACAACCCTCCCTCAGTTCTCCCAGGGCTAATATTGCATGTATATTGAAAGGCTGCTGATACATCACCAATCTAAGCAGTGAATAGCCTAACAATACCCTTCTGCTCTGTCTGGTGTGTCTTGAAAACAGTGGAGGAGCTGTTGATAAGATGAATAGGTGTTCTTATGTTGTTAACCCTAGCCAGGCTTTCCATAGCCAACCACACACACACACACACACACACACACACACACAGGGGCTAGAGACAGACACTGGTCGATTCAGCTCCAACACTGCTCCTACTGTTTACCTTGGCCAGGCATCTCCACGGTAACCACAGACAGGCCAGCCCTACATTAGCTAAGAGAGGGCTGGCTGAGAGGGAGGGAGGGAGGGAAGGAGGGAGGGAGGGAGGGAAGGAGGGAAGGAGGGAGGGAGCTACTGTAGCAGCAGAACTGTTGGGAGTAGGAAAGGAAAGGAGGAGACTAGTCAGTTCTAGAACTGAATACATTCAACTGAAATGAGTCTCCACATTTAACCCAACCTCTGAATCAGAGAAGGTACAAGTTGACCATAGGCACAAATTAACAAATCCTGTAGGGGGAACAATGCATCCTTCGGGGCAAGAATGGAAAATGTTGTCTGGTGAGTGACATCATTTCCTGTGACCTCTGACCCAGCTGTGGTTAAGGCAGGAGACAGCTGTGGTTACAGCCCTGGGAGCACAGATTGACGAATGACTATGTGTGTGTGTGTGTGTGTTGGGTAGTTGATTTCTGTCCAGAGCTCGCATATCACAACAGGGATTGGCTGTCTCTCTTTATAACAAAACATCCCTGATTGGCTGGGAAAGAGTAGCAACAAACTTCTGATTGGTGGAGAGTGCCCAGATGACCATTGCCATTAGGGAAACCTAGCAGCGCAGTGGGAACATGAGTGAGCAATTATGATCTCACACACACACACACACACACACGGTAATTTGAATCCTTCTAATAACAACAGCAGGTACACATCCGCTCTAGGCCTGTTATCAAGCCTAACTCTTCCAGTCTGTCAGTGTGAAATCTGCCTGGTCTTGATAGTGTAAATGTCAGAAGGCATGGCAGGCAGGAAACACCCTTCCTGTGATGTGAAAAGCAGTCCTTCCTTTGAAAGATCACACCACTTCAGAGGTCACACTAGTCAGCTATTAGCTATTTGAGCCACAGAAAATTAGTCTGCCATTACAAAATGCGTCATATGGAGAAAGTCTGCAGTCCCTCCCAGTGTGTGTGTATTTAAGCTCGAACAACACGCATTGTATTTATCAATTCATTAGCTGTGTATTTGAGCATATGGAACTTTGCAAACAATTATCTACACATCAACTGAAACCAGGCAGGTACTGTACCTGCTAGTATCATAGCACATCTACCAAGTGAGTTTGCTTACTTTGCTTTGGGTATAAGTTGGCCGTAGACACAGACCTAGGATCAGTTTCCCCTACCCCAACCCTTATGTAACCAGTAAGGGGGAGTGAGGAACATAAAACTAACCTTAGATCAGTGTCTAGGAGGAAGCAACATCAAAGCCGCTTAACTTAGCTACAGGTCGGAAAATGTCCAGTTCCGCAGGCCCTCACATACAATACCTCCAATGACCTTTGACCCAAAGCCTGCGTCCCTGGCCTGAATGGTGGGGGAGACGTGTGTGTTGCCTTTTTTTGAACTAATCCTCCGGGCTGCAGTGGGAGTCTATCGCCCAGTGTCTGACATGCTAACTCCCCATGACTAACTCTCTCTCACGCACATACACATACATACATACATACATACATACATACATACATACATACATACATACATACATACATACATACATACACAGGCCAGAGAGGCCATTATTCAATCCCTTCAGAAATATAGGGCAGACTTGCTCTGACTCCGCTAGGCAGGGGGCTAAAACCCACGGCAACCCTTTACAGTCATGCCACTCATCTCAGAAACACTCAGAGAAGCTCTCATATAGCCTACTGTTTACATATAGAGATGATGAAATCCTGTGCAGAGAAGAGAAGTTGAAAGGCTATAGATAGCTATTGAAGCTGTATCTTGGGCTGTGCAGATGTAAAGACTTCTCAGATGCAATGGGGTGCGTAGGACTGAGGGAAGGGAGGTCTGAGGAAGGTTCTGCCTTAATTACAGGAACATAGTAGACTTTTACAGACTGGGAGTTTCCATCTTACTGTTAAAGGCTATGTTGCAAGTTAAACTTGCCAATATAAATAGAATATACACCCAGTGTAGATGGCAAAAGAAAAATACACTACCGGTCAAAAGTTTTAGAACACCAACTCATTCAAGGTTTTTCTTTATTTTTACTATTTTCTACATTGTAGAATAATAGTGAAGACATCAACACTATGACATAACACATATGGAATCATCTAGTAACCAAAAAACATGTTAAACAAATATATTTTATATTTGAGATTCTTCAAATAGCCACCCTTTGCCTTGACAGTTTTGCACACTCTTAGCATTCTCCCAACCAGCTTCATGAGGTAGTCACCTGGAATGCATTTCAGTTAACAGGTGTGCCTTGTTAAAAGTTAATTTGTGGAATTTCTTTCCTTCTTAATGGGTTTGAGCCAATCAGTTGTGTTGTGACAAGGTAGGGGTGGTATACAGAAGATAGCCCTATTTGGTAAATGACCAAGTCCATATTATGGCAAGAACAGCTCAAATAAGCAAAGAGAAACGACAGTCCATCATTACTTTAAGACATGAAGGTCAGTCAATATGGAACATTACAAGAACTTGGAAAGTTTCTTCAATTCACAAAAACCATCAAGCGCTATGATGAAATTGTCTCTCATGAGGAACGCCACAGGAAAGGAAGACCCAGAGTTACCTCCTCCCCCGATATCTCCGTTTGGAAGAGTCTTGGTGGTTCCAAACTTCTTCCGTTTAAGAATGATGGAGGCCACTGTGATCTTGGGGCCTCGACACAATCCTGTCTCAGAGCTCTGAGGATGATCAATGGAAACATGCACTGGAGCTCATCTTCCAGTCTCATAGCAAAGGGTCTGAATACTTATGGAAATAAGATATTTCAGTTTTTTGCAAACATTTAAAAAAAAAAAACTGTTTTCGCTTTGTCATTATGAGGTATTGTGTCATTATGGGGTACTGTGTCATTATGGGGTATTGGGTCATTATGGGGTATTGTGTCATTATGGGGTATTGTGTCATTATGGGGTATTGTGTCATTATGGGGTATTGTGTCATTATGGGGTATTGTGTCATTATGGGGTATTGTGTCATTATGGGGTATTGTGTCATTATGGGGTATTGTGTCATTATGGGGTATAGTGTCATTATGGGGTATTGTGTCATTATGGGGTATAGTGTCATTATGGGGTATTGTGTCATTATGGGGTATTGTGTCATTATGGGGTATTGTGTCATTATGGGGTATTGTGTCATTATGGGGTATTGTGTCATTATGGGGTATTGTGTCATTATGGGGTATTGTGTCATTATGGGGTATTGTGTCATTATGGGGTATTGTGTCATTATGGGGTATTGTGTCATTATGGGGTATAGTGTCATTATGGGGTATTGTGTCATTATGGGGTATAGTGTCATTATGGGGTATTGTGTCATTATGGGGTATTGTGTCATTATGGGGTATTGTGTCATTATGGGGTATTGTGTCATTATGGGGTATTGTGTCATTATGGGGTATTGTGTCATTATGGGGTACTGTGTCATTATGGGGTACTGTGTCATTATGGGGTACTGTGTCATTATGGGGTATTGTGTCATTATGGGGTATTGTGTCATTATGGGGTATTGTGTCATTATGGGGTATTGTGTCATTATGGGGTATTGTGTCATTATGGGGTATTGTGTCATTATGGGGTATTGTGTCATTATGGGGTATTGTGTCATTATGGGGTATTGTGTCATTATGGGGTATTGTGTCATTATGGGGTATTGTGTCATTATGGGGTATTGTGTCATTATGGGGTATTGTGTCATTATGGGGTATTGTGTCATTATGGGGTACTGTGTCATTATGGGGTACTGTGTCATTATGGGGTATTGTGTCATTATGGGGTATTGTGTCATTATGGGGTATTGTGTCATTATGGGGTATAGTGTCATTATGGGGTATTGTGTCATTATGGGGTATAGTGTCATTATGGGGTATTGTGTCATTATGGGGTATAGTGTCATTATGGGGTATTGTGTCATTATGGGGTATTGTGTCATTATGGGGTACTGTGTCATTATGGGGTATTGTGTCATTATGGGGTACTGTGTCATTATGGGGTACTGTGTCATTATGGGGTACTGTGTCATTATGGGGTACTGTGTCATTATGGGGTACTGTGTCATTATGGGGTATTGTGTCATTATGGGGTATTGTGTCATTATGGGGTATTGTGTCATTATGGGGTATTGTGTCATTATGGGGTATTGTGTGTAGATTGTTGAGGAAAAAATGTATTTAATCCATTTTAGAGTAAGGTTGTAACGTAACACAATGTGGAAAAAGGGAAGGGGTCTGAATACTGTCAGAATGCACTACTTATTATTGTTTGCGGGGTTTTAAAGTGAAACATGGCTTTTAACCATTTCTATGACACATAAACATTACTCTGACTCAAACCCTGGATCCCAGAGAAAGTAGCCTATTTATTTTTCCCCCCGTTACAGGTAGGGCAGGAAATCGGCCCAGCGTCGTCCGCGTTTGGCTGGTGTAGGCCGTCATTGTAAATAATAATTTCTTCTTAACTGACTTTCCTAGTTAAATAAATAATATTAATAATTAAAACTGGTAATAACCTTCATGGTAATAAACTAATACACTATACATGCCTTGTGTTATTGTCTTTTCCATGTTGTAGCCTACAAGTGATTCTGTTAAGGCTATTTAGACAAGACTATTGATCTATTCATTCTATGCAAATCAATTCTACTCTATAAATGTTTGGGACAGTGCTGCTATCTCTTAAACAGTGCATCCTTCAACTGAATCCTTTTCAATATTTGCCATTGTTATCAGAGTGCAGGGAGGCAGACACAGACAGACAGGCAGGGCAGAGGTTGTGATAAGGACAGAGTGCGTTAACCCAGTAATTCTCTGACTGGTGTCCCAGCTGTTCCAATGATCTTCTCACTATGAGCATGGAGGCCTGCAAAACGTCTGTCACTCTGTCTCCCCCGATGACATCATCACCTACATCACCAAAGAAATGTCCCCCTCGGGGATCAATAAAGTATCTATCTTTTGACTGACAGAGGTCTACTTCTGAATTCCACTCAATCTGCCGTGACATTCTCATTGTCGCCCACAGCCTCAGGCTACTGTACTCAACAGTCAGAGGGAGCCATTGTGTGTCCATTGAGTTACTGCTCTCGCTCTCTGTCCCTGGCCTTCACCACCAACCCACACTATAGAATGGCCTCTTCTTCTACCTCCCAGTCTCCTCCTCCTCCTCTTTCACTGCACTGTATTCAAAGAGGAGTTCTCTCTGTCCAACTCTGTGAGATGTCTGGCTTGCCTGTTGTGAATTAGTGCGGGCCGTCATTGTAAATAAGAATTTGTTCTTAAATTACTTGCCTAGTTAAATACAAATGTTATAAAATAAAATGAAATAGTATTAGGTAGGGGTGTAACTGTTCATCAAACCCACGGTTCGGTACATACTGTGGTTTTTGGGTCAAGGTTCGGTTTTGGTACAGCGGGAAAATTAAAGGCCAACAGTTACTGTAGCGAATCTTTGTTTATTTGGCAAAAGATATAGAACTAAAAAAGTCCAGCTTCTGTGACAGCATTCAATGTTCCTGGCATTGTCTGTTTTGACAGGGATTGTTATGTTGGGCCTCAAGTAGAAAAATGGACCTGGGGCTTTCCCACCCGTACCGATATGCATAAATACATTTTTAAATACAGAGACCTGTTCCGAACGGACCCGAGGACAAGTAGACCAGTTCCGTATAGACCTGGTCGGATCCAGACCCGGTCCAGCAGAAAAGGCGGGGGAGAGGCCTTGCGGCGTGTGTACTGCATGGGTTCCTCAAGCTTTTTAGACCAGCGACTCCATTTTGATACCAAAATTGTTTGTGGCCCCACCATGTAAAAAGTTATGTAACGTAATCAAAGGCTAAGATTTTAAAACATTATTGGGGCTATGACATTCTACTACAAATCAGCCTGACAGTACTTTTGACAGTATTACAATCTGAAGGAAGTATGGTTTGAAGTAACTGAAATGCATCAGAAAAGTATTGACTTTTTGCAAATTCAATCAGTTTTCCATATTGATTCAGTCATCACATTGATCATTTTTTTGTTAAAATGACATTTAAACAATGTTGATTTAACTAGTTTTTGCCCAGTGGGATACGTGTTCCTGAGAGTCTTTCAGCAATGGGGTCATAATAATTTTATAGCTTTACTCTTTATAACCCATTGCGGCCATCGACGGCCTTTCATTAAACTACTATGATGCTGGGAACAGCGCTCAGATTAGCAAGTCCTGTCATGATCACTTAGTTGGTACAGGCAAGAACATCAGCGGTGGAGCTCAAATGACTGCTCTCGGTCTCATGGAAATAGTTGCAGTGTTTAGCTGTATATAGTCAGCTAGCTAGTCGGTTGTTTTGTCTTGTTTCAACCGATGTAATTCATATGAAAACGGCCCAAGCTGCTTGCTATAGCTAGCTAGTTAGTCAGTCAGGCAAGAAAAGTTGTGTGTAGTGGTACATTTGGGCTGCGCTCAACCTCAGCTGTCACTTTCACCAGCTATCCATACAGACATCCAGCGAACTAGCCATCGAAATGAGTAGAGTAATTCATGTCTATCTGTTAGGCTTAGGTTATGGTTTGTCATGTTTGCTAGGTGCAGATATTCATAGGCTATAAATTGCCTTGTTCTCCTATTATTTGACAGCTTAGGGTAGATGCCCGCGCAGTGGAACTCGAATGATATTGAGTTGGATATTTGTTTACATAGCCAGCTAACAAGTTACTTGTTTTGTCCTGTTTCTACAGATGGATTTCAGAGAGAGAGAGCGGGGGAGAGAGAGAGTGTGGAATGGGAGGTGTGTAACTATCACACAATTTATTATGGAAACCCCTAAGAGGTGATTATTAGGAAGAGACTATGTGTATGCTTGAGAAAAAGAAAGCCAGGAAGGAAGAGAGAGACAGTGTGAGAGGGAGAGAGAGAGAGATTATGTTCCTATTAGTTTCTCAACTCCCTATGTTTCTCCATTCCTTTAGGTCAGTGAAAGCGAGGGAAGTGATGTGGAGAGTGAGGGCTTAGCAGCAAAAGGCAGGGAGGGATAGAGATGTGGAGCGAGGCAGGAGAGTGGAGGGAGAGAGGAAGAGGAGAGTGAAGAGGAGGGAGAGGAAGAGGGAGAGCACACCCTAGAGGGGAGTCTTGACCAACTGAGGCACTATTACAATACTGCACGCACAGGCAGAAAATGGTGGAAATATGTGTTTTGGGGGATGCTCAACACTGCCATCATAAATGTGTACATTGTGTGGGGGAGCCTGCAAAGGCCCCTTCCAAGAACCTGCCGTCGCTGGTCCATTGTGCATTCACTTCGTGATATGGCTACAGTGGCAAGAAGAAGGGAGCCAAGAATGTGGCACCAGGGCGTTTGGACAGAGTTATAATTCATCATTTGAAAGCAAGTGACACAGGGCAAAGAGTGTGAGATGTGTAGAAACCTCCTTTGGGTGTTCTATGTGTTCTGTTCCACTTTACAGGATGGGATCCGTGCTTCCAGAAGTTCCATGACATGTTGTAGGCTAAACGCAAACACTAAAGTGACAGTGTGAAATATGAATTTATCATACAAATCTGTTAGGGAAGTTGTGTACTTTTTAAAATTGTCTCTGAACAATACTTGTTGCATTCACTGAATTGTTGCCAAAGTAGGCTACTATTTCTAAATTTTGTGTCAGGCCTGGTGGGTACTAAATCATATTGAGAGAGGGTATGTACATTTTTAAATAGCCTCTGAATATTTTTTTGCCTTTTTACATTGTTACAAAAGAAATAATTGTTTCTGTGGGTTTTGAAATACTTTCTGAATATTGCCCTCTGGTCACATTTTTTAATATTTATATGTAAATAATATTTAAGTATAATATATTATACTTGGTACATTTTGAGTGAGTAACTTTGTCAAATGTACTACCATTTAAATACTTGTTGTGTTGAACGTTCGTTTTTTGATAGTGAGTGTCTTTACACAATGTAAGACACAATTTGTGTTATTCCTACTGACATGACTGTGGCATCATATGAGGTTGAGCTCTTTAAAACTAAGTTAACAAATTACAATTACAAGTTAACTTAGTTTTGGAGATATGCCTGTTTGAAATGTGTGAGAAAATGTGCTTTATCTTGAACACTCAGTAATATACAGCAGAATTCTAGAATTATACTGGGGTCTAAAGGGTTAAACCATAAAAAAAATATAAAGCCGCATTTGTAGGAAGAAAACAGAAACCGCTATGTTTATTACAACCGCATCTAGTGGCTATTGGAGGTTACTGATGTAACCCCGGTTCTATGAACCAAGCGCAATTATCTCATGGCATTCACAGAGCAGACCGAAATGAGGTCTCTGCTTCAAACGGTTCGGTACCAATATGTGTACTGTTACACCCCTAGTGTTAGGTGTGGTCTGAGGTTACATTATATGCATTTATCTGCAAAAAATCTGCATTTTCAAAACGAAACCATCAAAACATCTGCATTTTCAAAAATGTTTTGCTTCAATAGTGATCAGGGGTGTGCAACTAATGTTGTCCTTCACAGAAAATACATTAGTGCAACACCTTTGGTAGAAAATACTGTAGCTCATTTTCATCAGATGACGACAGAAGTGCAACGCTATTTGGCTAGCAGCCACACAAGCAAATAAGCTTACAATGAAAAAGCAAAGGTATTTTTTGCAGAAACTATGCAAGGCCATCATATTTGTAATGTTTATCATATAATGAAAGTAGCCAAGACATTCCCAATGTTATGTTTGAAGTTAATCTTGCATTTTACCAGAGAAAATTAGGCTACACTGAGAAAAGTACGAGAGAAAAGTAGCTACACATCAGTCAGAGCGATGTCTGCTGATAGAATGCCCGTATGTGAATTCTCATCCGAGTGAAGAAGTGAAACTGAAGCACAAAATTAGTCTGATGCCGAGCAGAAATTACAATAAAAAATCATGTCAGATCTGCGGTTACAAATACACAACAAGACATTTCTAATGCGTTTAATCTTTTTAGTTTTTTTTGTTAACGTTACCCCTGGTGGTGCATTATTTTGAGTCACGAACAACTGCTTATAGCTCAAGCAAAATCAACTCACGGAACCTCCACAAAACAGTTCGGAACAGTCCGTGCATATATTATGATGACATTTTGGGATGTTTTGGTTTGTTTTGGTCTTCGGGTGTTCGTGCACACAACATTCTTTCTTGAGGCAAGCCCAAGTTCGGTAGCCGAAGTCTAAGCCCCTTTGTCGGTGATTGGTCAACAGTAGGGAGTCAAACACCTTAGTCAGATGCAAAATTGAATGACCGATTTTTTTGAGTTATCTCAGATTACTTCTGACTATTGAGGAAGTGTATACTGGCTACGGCATCTCAAGATGGACATTCAGTACTATTGCCGCTTTTTTCTTGCTTTTAAGGGAGTATGCAAGCACACTCGTTCGGTTCCCTAGGCAATTTTGGCTAGGGGCCAGCCAAAACAAAAGCATGCGGAAGGCTGCATTTACACAGGAAAACTAATTCAGATATTTTACTCAATTATGGGCAAAAGAGCTGATCTGATTGGTCAAAAGACCAATTAGTGGGGAAAAAGATATGAATTGGGCAGCCTGTGTAAACGCAGCAATAGACACAATTACGTTTAGTTTTATTATGTTTGCGGCAGAAGATGTGAGGTCACTTTCAGCCACCTCCACACACACTAGATGAGGCATTAACCCTAGTTGTTTTATGAGCTTCTCGGTCTAGACATGAGGAAGTAACACCTTACGGAGTCAAACCAGGTCACCATGGCAACATGGAATACACAAGATCTTTCCAGTAATAACCTCCATTGCCATCATCATCACCCAAGTTGTTCCATAAAAACAAAGGACAGTGTACTCTTCACACAGTACAATTCAGTCCAGGTTTAGCCAAATGTTTATACATTTGTTAAAACATAATTAACATATTAGACTACCCAATAACGGTCTACAAAGATTGTGAGAAAAACACCCTTCTGTAAAGCCAAAGCGATAGCCTGACTGTTTTTATAAATAACATTGTGAGTAGCAACTGTGAGTCTTATTTACACCTGTTAGTCCTGCCCTGTCCTAGCCTGCTCAGACGTTCTGTGGTCTCTGTTAGTCCTGCCCTGTCCTAGCCTGCTCAGACGTTCTGTGGTCTCTGTTAGTCCTGCCCTGTCCTAGCCTGCTCAGACGTTCTGTGGTCTCTGTTAGTCCTGCCCTGTCCTAGCCTGCTCAGACATTCTGTGGTCTCTGTTAGTCCTGCCCTGTCCTAGCCTGCTCAGACGTTCTGTGGTCTCTGTTAGTCCTGCCCTGTCCTAGCCTGCTCAGACGTTCTGTGGTCTCTGTTAGTCCTGCCCTGTCCTAGCCTGCTCAGACGTTCTGTGGTCTCTGTTAGTCCTGCCCTGTCCTAGCCTGCTCAGACGTTCTGTGGTCTCTGTTAGTCCTGCCCTGTCCTAGCCTGCTCAGACGTTCTGTGGTCTCTGTTAGTCCTGCCCTGTCCTAGCCTGCTCAGACGTTCTGTGGTCTCTGTTAGTCCTGCCCTGTCCTAGCCTGCTCAGACGTTCTGTGGTCTCTGACTCAAACACACATACTATGACAGAGAGATTGAGAAGACAGTTTTTATATAAAGAAATAAGGTAAAGGGTGATACTACTCAGTTGTACAATTGAATGCGTTCAACTGAAACGTGTCTTCCACATTTAACCCAACCCCTCTGAACCAGAAACGTCCAGGGGAACAGTAGGCGAACTGCCTTGTTCAGGGGCAGAACAACATATTTTTACCTTACAATAACTGTGAGGATTATAACAGGGTGAGAGGAGGAGCTTTATCATGCATCCCCATAGCAACTGGTCTTTGTTACTAGAATGTTAATTGTCCTTTCTTCATCATATCTCATCATGGTAGACATTCAAACCAAGTTTGCTGAACTCCTTGACTAGTGTGGTGGACCCCTGCCCCATTACCCAGCTGTAACCATGGACTCCCCTCCCCTAGCCAGCCAACTGGATTGTCAGGGCAGGAGCCAGGTCTGATTATATTACAGGCCTGGGACTGTGGAGTGTAGAGCAACAGATGGCTGCTCTGAGAAGCAAAGGGAAAGGTGGGGAGAGATTGTTGATATTTCATTATTCATTTCACTTGCTTTGGCAATGTAAACATATGTTTCCCATGCCAATAAAGCCCTTTGAATTGAGAGAGGGGGGAGGGGGAGAGGGAGAGACTACCATGTGGTCGAGTGCCCCTGACATGCATTTTGGACCTCATCAGCCCTGTGCATTGAAGCCTGACCTAGAACCATAGTGGTCAACATGTTCCATGAACAGTAATGCCAGCTTAACAGCATTGTAAACACAGTAAAGAGTGTCCGGAATTTATCCAGGCATTCTCCTTCATGTGAAACACTAACTACTCTTCATTGTGAGACTCAGAATGATGATGATAATATGATGGTATGACATTATCTGCAGAACAGTTGAGGAGAACAGTTGAGGAGTGATGTAGCTATTTTTGTCTGGAGACTGGTTGTTCACAACGTTTAGCTATTCCCCAATAAAACATGGGTGCTGAGAGACATGTAGAGGAATGTAGTTTAATTACCTCTTGGAGACGTTTCTTGGCTCTCTGGAGAGCATCTTCATATCCTTTCTGTCTCAGCTCACTCAAACTCTCGTAGTACTCTTCCGTGTCATCACTCTCCGTAAATAGGACCTGGGCAAGGATCTTCCAGCCACAGGTGTCCAGAGCATGGCCCAGGTACACCTGTAGTTGGTAACACAGGGCATCCGTTTCCCGTTGCGACACCTCGGGGGCCCCGAATAGCACCGTCCACATGCCCGCCGGCTCCTCGGGGAAGGGGGGCAGACAGGGCTCCAGGTCCGAGTTGACAGCGCAGAGCTGGACGTGGGCTGCCCGGACGTCCTGGAAGGAGAATAGCCCGGCCCAGCTGTAGCCTTCTCGGCTGCTGTCCGACTCCTCTCCGTCGCCATCATCCGGGGAGCGAGGCATCCCAGGGACATCCACTGGTTCCAGGACCTCAACGTCGGTCACCTTGCAGGACACGATGTCCCACGACCCCAGTGTTTTGATAACACTCTCGGCTGGCCTTGACGAGGCACCCACCGCGGCAGTTCTCTCTCGAATGGGGCTCTTTGTCGGGGTTTTTCCTTTCGGGCTGATGTTAGATCTAACTTTAACCAATGCGGAGATGTCATCTTTCCTTTTGCTGGGACTTTTTAGTGGAGTTTTGTGTTTGTCTGCCTCCGGGGCTAGTTTGACGGTGGCGGAGGATACGAGGTCGCACTCGACAGCTTCCAATAGCGAATCCCGAAACGCAGTCCGTTTCTGTACTGTTCTATTGTGGCAGGTTATGGCGAACTTTCCCTCGATCTCGTTCCAAGCGACGATGAAAATGAATTTGTGTCTTTCCTTTTCGTCGAAAACATTTGGTCGAACGGCCACCCAGTCCGACTCCACAGAATCCTCCATCATGAATGACATCTCATCCAGCCAGTAAAAACGGAGCCAGACACCCCGCTTCCCCCGTCCGCCGTCGGGGCTAAAAAGACTAGCTAGCTAACCAAAAATATTACCGAAATCCAGCCGTGGAGAGCTTTGTTTACAAGCTTGGAGAGTTGATTAACCTCTGAACGTCGCGCAGATGTTCCTCAAATCAGACATCAAGATAAAGTAAAAAGCTCTCCTACATCCATAAGAACAAAACAGACACGGAAAGCGTAAGAGTGGAGTTATTATCGTTGGTTGGCGGGCTTGTGGTCTCCGCCGGCCCGCTACATGCGCTGGCAGGCTGCCTTTGTGCGGCTACAGACGACGCAGAGCCGCGGTTCCCATCGTCACGTGTGAGGATCTGTTTACACGCTGGGTCAGGCCCTTGGGAGGGCTTCTCTGCTTCTCTGAAATACTGGTTTTACTGTTTCTGCACTGTTTTTTAGTCCAAAGACAACAGGGGGATATTGTCCATGAGATGTCCCTTCGTTCGGCCCGACAAATTGTCCATGTTTTGATGTCGCGTCTTTCTCTTTTTCCAACGTTTTTCTTCCAACTGCGAAGTGCTGTGACGTAGTTCTGCACGAGGACCTAAACATCTGCACGTGGGACACGCAGTGGACGTGATGACGCAGAAATGAACCAAACAAATCTCACATGTAGCCTTCAAAACCCCTATTTCTTTTAATATAATCACTTTTAATAGAAACCTTTATTCATGTGTTATAAATCATGCATAACACAATTAGTAACCGTTGCCCTGGCAAGTAATAATTTGTGCTCATACAACGGTCACTATATAGGCCTACATAGAACAAATACATCAAATAACAACAAAGGCACCATGACATAAAAGGGTCATAGCAACAAGCATGGTCGTGACAATTTGTTAGATAATCAAATTATAGGTATTTAATTGACTTCAGACCATTTGTTGCTAGTGACAGAATCAACCGAATGGTGAGGTTACTCTCATTTGATGTTTTGAGGAATCACCATTGAACATCTGTTTTGTTTATTTGGGAGTTGATTAAATGAGAGACGTTTCCACTTTTCTTTTGCCCCATCTTCATTGGCCATTAAGCTACAATACATGTTGTAAGTCATGAATGAATGAGGTTTCACTTGCTGCTTTTTCCTTTGATACAGTCCATGTTTGTTATGTTGATACTGTAGCCTACTGGGGAAGATGGTGGGCCAGATGGCACAACACTGCCACCTACAAATTATAGTTTATTATACAGTAGTACACTACGAGGTGATTCCCATTTTGTCCACTCGGTGGCGTACTTTGTCTGTAAAATGTATGCAGCCAAACTGCTTTTGTCTACTCAACACTATATGGGACAGTTAGGTAGAGATAGTAAAAATTGCATATAACAAACATATATATAGCATTCTGAAAACTAAAAGATACGTTTCTTTTGTGAACAGGCTGCAAGTAACCTAGAAGTTAAGAGCTTTGGGCCAGTAACCGAAATGATGATTTGAATCGCTGAGCTTACTAGATAAAAAACATCTGTCGATGAGCCGTTGAGCAAGGCACTTAACCCTAATTGTTCCTGTAAGTCGCTCTGGATAAGAGCGTCTGCTAAATCAGGGTTTCCCAAACTCAGTGCTACACAGCTGAATCAAATAATCAACGCTTCAGATAGATAGATAGATAGATAGATTGATAGATAGATAGATACTTTATTGATCCCCGAGGGGACATTTCTTAATGAGTTACGAAAATGTACAATATGAATGAATTGTGTAGGTGACCTGTTGAAATCTTGTACGATTGATGAAATCCTGAAGGAAAAAGTTTAGCTGTCACTGTCAGAAGTGTTTCCAAATACTCCTGCAGAACTTCTTCAGGAAATTGCATTATCCTGCAGGAAACAAATTTATTGCACATACAGGTAAATTGCTGTTGGAGTCCTGCAGGAATCAGATTAATCTTTATTCGCCAAGTATATTTACACATACTCAGAATTTCACTTGGTAATATGGTGCTGCTAGTGACAGACAACATTTAGAGACAAGCTTTGATCATTTGAGACCCCGCCTGACCCGGTGCCATGTCTTTTGCCGGGGCCAGAGACCCCGCCTGACCTGGTGCCATGTCCTGCTCTGGAGGTTCCACTGATGCCGGCGTCCTGCCTTCGCACCATGACAATAGTATGGAGTCAGCCACGTACATAGACACACTGGTTTTACTCAAGCCAGTGGCATGTCGTTAGTAAAGATTGAAAAAGGGGCCTAAACAGTTACCCTGGGGAATTCCTGATTCTACCTGGATTATGTTGGAGAGGCTTCCATTAAAGAACACCCTCTGTGTTCTGTTAGACATGTAACTCTTTATCCACATTAGAGCAGAGGGTGTAAAGCCATAACATGTTTTTCCAGCAGCAGACTGATAATGTCTATTGCTGCACTGAAGTTTAAGACAACCCCCACAATCATTTTATCATCAATTTCTCTCAGCCAATCATCAGTCAAATGCAGTGTATCAGTTGCTTTATGTGAAGTTGAGATTGCTTAACGCAGTGCGCAGCACATAATGCTTATTCCATTAGTCTATGGACGAGATGGCCGGTTGGTGAGGACCACAGAAACTGTTCAGGTTGACTGGGAAATTAGGATTATTGAATATTCCTGCAGGCTAGAATGATTGTGTTTCTTAGTACCCATTTTTATTTGAAACTGTTTATTATACAAGTTAATAATTTATATTTTGATATCACAATTTACTGTAATTGTTAACGCTTGGTTATTTTAGAATACATTTGCATGTCTAATGTTATGATAATAAATACAATAAAGAAGTCAAACATTAAGATCACGTGGAGGTTTATTGAATGAAACACTTATGAAGTCAATACTTCAATTTGGTAAGGCAATATTTGGCACTGGATTTTAGTGTTCAGAACTAGGCTATGCTACATTCTTCACCAGTGCTAACACTGTGGTCAGTCGTTTTGGTAACCCTTTATAAACTCGTGTTTCGATATCATCAGGGGTGTATTCATTAGCTCTTGCAATGGAAACTGTTTAAAAACAAATGAGAAATCTATAATATGTCACTTCACAATTATTACAGAAGAGAATACTGTGGCTCTATACTATGTACAGGTGGTGCAGATCTTAATGACATAAGACAAATTACTTTTGGTTCACAAAAGGATGGTCCTTGAAATCAGGAGAATAAGAATTTTTATCTGATCGTTTTTGGTATGTAAACTTGGAATGTGTGAGCTCTCCCCTCTGCCTTTCTCACACCATACCACACCCTCCACGAGTAGAGAACAGCTTCCTCCTGCCTGGTTGTTCTCCCTCCTAGACAAGGACGAGTGCTCAGTGGCTGGCCTTTGCCTTCTCAAACAGGGGCTTGAGCTCGTCCTGGCTGGTGGCCTCCTTGTGTTGCATCAGGTCGGCATGGCCCTTGGTGACACCCCAGCTGTCAGGAGTGGACATTGAGGGACACTTGGGACGGCCGGATGCTGGCTTCAGCTTCTCCCAGTAGTCACGGCGGGCCCTGGGGGAAGAGGATGGTCATATGTATACGCCACACTTAGTTATAAGCTGGTAATAAAATGTTAGTCCTACGTAATCTCATGTGTTTTATAGTACCAATTAGTTCATTTTACACTTGTGATTTTGGACTGCAGTCATATCTGTGGTTCCTGGTATCTAACTCATTTGTACCCGTGTGGTGTACACGGTATCCTTACCTGGCGCGGACCCAGGGCTTGGTGTGCATCTCCAAGCCAGCGCCCCAGTTGCCATGCTTGTCGGAGGCAGCGGGCAGGTAGCCTCTCTCTGTGGCCAGCTCCTCAGCCACAGCCCTGATGTGGTAGGGCTCGAAGCCGCAGCAGCCACCGATGAAACGGATGCCAACGTTGAAGGCCTCTCTGGCGTACTTGTGCATGTCCCACCTGGTCAGAATCCTGGGCTCCAGACCTGGGGGAGAGAAATGTAGTCAGAAAGAGGGAGGTGAGAAAGGAAGAAAATGAGAAACAGAACACCAGGAGAGGGATGAGATGGAGATGTTATCGTGTACCGAAGGGGAATTCTGGCAGGTCGATGAATCCCTGGCAGTGGCAGTCAGGCGTGTGATAGGCCAGAGGCTGCACCATGTAGTGGGCCTTCAGCCCTGCCCTCACTACTCCCTCTTTCATCATCTTCACAGTCTTCACACAGGTCATGGGGTCAAAGTGGCAGTTGATGCCAACAATATTGGCTCCTATTAGCAGAGAGAGTGAGACGACAGTTGAATGTTTGACAATAATACCGCTATTGAAACTGTTTTCGGTTTTACTATCCTTGTGGGGGACCAGACGTCCTCACAAGGATAGTAAAATAAGGAGTTACATGCCACCGGTCCCCACAAGGAAAAGGCTATTTAGGCTTACAATTAGGGTTGGAGAAATGGAATTGAACCTCCAATTATTTGGTCCCCACAAGGATAGTAAAAGAAACATGCGTTTGTGCACTACTAATGGTTAAATTAAGTCCCATACCAGCTTTGACCAGCCTGACAGCACAATCCCCAGGGCTGACGCCGTTGAGGTCTCCATCAGGGCCGATACACAGGGAGGCACACACTGGCTTCCCTGAGGTTCTCAGCACCTGCACGGCCCACTCGGCCTCTTCCACATGCTCAAAGTACTGCACAAACACACAGATGGGGTGAATAAATGAAGACCCAAAACACAGAAACCAGCATTGTCCAAGTGAGGATCCATTGAACATAGAAATGGTCAGGTCAAAATTAGATTTACAGTATCAGTATGTTCTGTGTGTAAGAAAATGTTCTGTACACATGAACATCACATTCCTACCTCCGCAATCATGAAATCCACATTCTTCTTGACGAAGACATCGAGCTGCCTCTTGAAGATACCCTTGACCTCGGCCTCGCTCTTGCAGCTCAGGTAAGAGGGGGTCTGGGAGACCCCGCCTGCCACCATTGCATCGCCCTCATTGGCCACCTCTCTGGCCAGGTCACAGGCAGCCTCGTTGATTTCTGCACCCTGGTGTCAAAGCAGCCATTGATTAGTGTACAACTTTACTGATGTAGTTTGAGGGACAGTACATTGTCTTTGATATCCCCATTGTGAAACCTGCCATGTAGGCTAAATGCAATGTTGGGAAATAAAGTGGAGCTGAACAGAAGAAAAGGTGTTGAGAAACCTATAATAAACCAATGTACAGGTAGATTCCTTTATATAAGCTCTTTCAGTCATTGGTCAATCTTGCTTAGAAATGCTTGGCCAAAAGGGAACTACAGTAGCATGTTTATGGCATGCTTATTCATTCCCCCTGTGAGCTTTCCGAACAGAGCAGACAGATACTCACTGTGAAGCGCTGAGCATTACCCCTGTTCTCCAGCTTATCGTCGCTGGCGTAGAAGGTGAAGGTCTGCATGACATTTGACCCCGCCCGCAGGAATTCACGGTGCAGCTGTCGCACTGGAAGTGAGATAAGCAATTGGCTTTTGGCTAACAAATATTGATGTTCAAGTAACTCCAATGCATAAAGTTCATAAGACAAAACAGTTAACTATTTACAACTTAAAAATATAACCGTATTGCCACAAAACTGTTTTTAGCGGAACGAATTAGTTTACAGTGTGCGTCTGTCTGGTGGACAAGCTGGAGGCGAGAGGCTGCGCGAACTGCTATGTATTATGACTGCTGCTGTGTCCAGGCAAGGGAGCCAAGCAAGTAGATAAACGCGCGTATTTTACCAGCCTCAGGATGCTCTGCGGCGGCCTCAGGAGTCCAGGGACCCGCCTTCACGTATCCCCTCTTCTCCAGGGCGAAGACGAAGCCTCCATCCCCGATGACAATCTCGCCTGCATCAAGGCGCTCCAGAATGTTCTTCACAAACATTGAGTAATTAGTTGGTAATTCTCCAAGTATAAAATATGCACGTTTAATTAATACATGCATACAAGCTCCCTGGATCAAATAAGCAAGCCGTAAACTAGGGTAGGTGCTATCAGGAATCCCTACCGTAAACCCCAACCCATTTCCAGTTTAACATTCCAGTGGGATAGGGACTTCCCAGGGATCCAGGCTAGCATGGACCCTTAAACTAGACAGTGTTACCCAAACTCGCACTGCACAACTGATTCAAATGATCAACACATCCACCAAAACTCCTAGCGTCATGTTTGAGAAACGCTTATCTAAAACAAAGTTACAGAATAGAGTTAAAATAGAAGTCACACAATTGTTCGATTAAAAACGTGTGAATGTTTATCGTTATAATAACTTACACATTATACCAAATAACTATAGCTGAAGCAATACACAGCACATCTGCAATGGTTCTGCAAAAGACTGCGTGCATTAGGGATACAGCCATAATGACGTTCATATTAAGTCGCCACTTACCCTCTTAGCTCCAGCGGGTGCCATGATTGCAGTTGTACTTGAGATGCACCTTCTCAACCAAACGCTTCTTCTTGATCTGGAGAGCGTTTGATGCCGTGATCCGTCTGCCTTTATAAGCCAAAAGAGGGGTGTGGTGCGCACTGATGTCACACACAGATCCGCCTGCTCCCGCTTGTTACATATGGTGCTTTCAAGACAACTGGGAACTCTGAACATGTCAAATCATGACGTCAATGATCTTCAGGTCGGAAAGTCGGAGCTCTAGAAAGAGGCCCGAATTCCGAGTCGGATGACCGTTCAAAACTATTTTTCCAAGTCGAAGCTCGTTCTTTTCCGAGTTCCCAGTTGTTTTGAACGCACTGAAGTCGGAATTCGGAGACATCAGCAGAAAAACCCAGCCTAAAAGAAACCCAGCCCAAAACCCCAAACAGCAAGCGATGCAGATGTAGAAGTTCCCAGTTGTTTTGAACGCAGCATAGATATATTTTTTTCTATAGATGCACATTTAGCACAAATCACACTTGTTATTTTCCCTTGTGAATGTTTACTTAAAAAAAAGATTCAGACAGGGCAATGTGCAATAGCTTATCATAGTTGTTTGTAACTTCAGTGAAGGCCCACAGCACAGATATTTAGCATGGGTCAATAAATATGTGCAATAGCTCTTTCCCTTATGACTTGTAGTTAACATTTTAAAAAAAGATATAAAGTGCTGCTGCCTCTTTTGCCAAGACTAACATGTTCAGATATAAATATGTTTCTTTGTCTGTTTTTGTCGTATTGATTAATATAATTTTTAAACTCATCCAATCTGCTAGATCTCCGACTTTCCGACCTGTAGATCACTGACATCATGATTTGACCGAGTTCCCAGTTGCCTTGAAAGCACCATTAGCCATGGGGGCTGTGGCAGGAGTGATGAATGGGAGACTAGGTCATCATGCAGCTGCATATGTGTGTGTGTCCGTGGGACACACAAGATGTTGGAGTAAATTAATCCATTTTGTAATCCATTTTGGAGTAATGATTAATAAATGGTGAGCCTACTGTTTGTAAATGCTTTATAAATAGTTTAGAAAAAGTGTTTCCTGTTTTTGCTAAGTATCCAATGTTTCAGGTATCATAAACTGTATTGTAGCTTTCAACCTTTTCATTGTGTGAGGACAGACGCTGGGAGACGAGAAGCAGGTACATATTGAATAAACAAACGAACATGAAACAAAACACGGACAGCGTCTGGACAGGGGAACCATACCGACATTAATGACACAGGGATCAAACTGAGGACAGGAGAACATAACATTAATGACACAGGGATCAAACTGAGGACAGGGGAACATAACATTAATGACACAGGGATCAAACTGAGGACAGGGGAACATAACATTAATGACACAGGGATCTAACTGAGGACAGGGGAACATAACATTAATGACACAGGGATCAAACTGAGGACAGGGGAACATAACATTAATGACACAGGGATCTAACTGAGGACAGGGGAACATAACATTAGACACAGGGATCTAACTGAGGACAGGAGAACATAACATTAATGACACAGGGATCAAACTGAGGACAGGGGAACATAACATTAATGACACAGGGATCAAACTGAGGACAGGGGAACATAACATTAATGACACAGGGATCAAACTGAGGACAGGAGAACATAACATTAATGACACAGGGATCAAACTGAGGACAGGGGAACATAACATTAATGACACAGGGATCAAACTGAGGACAGGGGAACATAACATTAATGACACAGGGATCAAACTGAGGACAGGAGAACATAACATTAATGACACAGGGATCAAACTGAGGACAGGGGAACATAACATTAATGACACAGGGATCTAACTGAGGACAGGGGAACATAACATTAATGACACAGGGATCAAACTGAGGACAGGAGAACATAACATTAATGACACAGGGATCAAACTGAGGACAGGGGAACATAACATTAATGACACAGGGATCTAACTGAGGACAGGGGAACATAACGTTGTCACGTTACAGCTTTCTTCTAAAATTGATTGACAGCGATAGGGTTCAAGTCCGGGCTCTGGCTGGGCCACTCAAGGACATTCATGTCTTGGCTGTGTGCTTAGGGTCGTTGTCCCATTCATCTTTCCCTCGATCCTGACTAGTCTCCCAGTCCCTGCCGCTGAAAAACATCCCCACAGCATGATGCTGCCACCACCATGCTTGACTGTAGGGATGGTGCCAGGTTTCCTCCAGATGTGACGGTTGGCATTCAGGCCAAAGAGTTCTATCTTGTTTTCAAAAATAATAATCAATCTATACACAATAACCCATAATGACAAAGGAAAAACAGATTTTTAGAAATGTTTGCTAATAAAAAAATAAATTTCATTTCATAAGACCAGAGAATCTTTCTCATGGTCTGAGAGCCTTTAGGTGCCTTTTGGCAAACTCCATTTTGTGGGAATCTTCCCCAGATCTGTGCCTCAACACAATCCTGTCTCGGGGCTCTATGGACAATTCCTTCAACCTCATGGCTTGGTTTTTGCTCTGACATGCACTGTTACTTATATAGACAGGTGTGTGCCTTTCCAAATCATGTTCAATCAATTGAATTTAGCACCGGCAGACTCCAATCAAGTTATAGAAACATCTCAAGGATGATCAATGGAAACAGGATGCACCTGAGCTCAATTTCGAGTCTCATAGCAAAGGGTCTGAATAATTATATATGTTTTAATTTTTTATACATTTGCTACAAAACCAACATCTCTAAAAACCAGTTTTCACTTTGTCATTATGGGGTATTGTGTGTAGATTGTCATTATGGGGTATTGTGTGTAGATTGTCATTATGGGGTATTGTGTGTAGATTGTCATTATGGGGTATTGTGTGTAGATTGTCATTATGGGGTATTGTGTGTAGATTGATGAACAGTTTTTGTTTAATCAACTTTAGAATAAGGCTGTAAAGTAACAAAATGTGGAAAAAGTCAAGGGGTCTGAATACTTTCTGAATGCACTGTATCTTCAACATGCACTTCCAGATACAACTCTGCCATTAATTGAAGGCAGCCAATCCAAAAGTCCCCCCCCCCAAAAAAAGGTAGTGAATTCCTTTGATATCTATTCACATATATTTATTTAAGTAGTTGCTTTCTCAGATCTGTATTAAAATAGTTTTTAAAAAGTAGTTACTTTCTGAGATCTGTATTCAAATAGTTTTCAAAAGTTTTGGGGATCTGTTTTCAAATAGTTACTCACCTCCAAAGTAACAGTTTGTTCACATCTCCGCAATTTTTGTTTTACTTTCCACAAAGCATACGTAAAACTATAATTCTCCCAGGTCTGCTGCGCAGTATTCACAGTAGTCCATTCATTTATTTTCTTGACCAACTCTCCGATCCCCTGTTACCCTGTCTGTCAACAATGGTTATTACTCTCCGATCCCCTGTTACCCTGTCTGTCAACAATGGTTATTACTCTCCGATCCCCTGTTACCCTGTCTGTCAACAATGGTTATTACTCTCCGATCCCCTGTTACCCTGTCTGTCAACAATGGTTATTACTCTCCGATCCCCTGTTACCCTGTCTGTCAACAATGGTTATTACTCTCCGATCCCCTGTTACCCTGTCTGTCAACAATGGTTATTACACACACACACACTTTTAGAAACGTAGGTTATGTTTTGGTTAAACTCCCTGTTTTCTAACAGAGACCAGCTGAATCCAGGTCAGTTGTTCCAGGGGGTTTCTAGGGGTTGTACTTATATAATAGTAGATTATACTGTCTGTGTCCCAAATGGCTCCCTATTCCTTACATAGTGCACTACTTTTGACAAGGGCCCGTTGAGCTCTGGTCAAAAATTGTGCACTATGTAGGCAATAGAGTGCCATGTCCTTCCGTGGCCTGTTCTGACTGGATCCAATACATCAGACCAGCAGGGACTGAAAAAAACAACACATAACCTCCTGTGTCAAACCTGGAGTCCTTGTGAAATTTGCTACATCAATTGAGTGGGAGTTTCATCATGTCCATAGCCTAGCGTGAATGTCACCCACAAAGGAATTCAATATTCTAGTCTTGTCCCTAATACTTTTCTTATCCAGTGTGTCGCCCAGAGTAACTTGAGTTCTTCACACATATTGTATCATTATACATCACTGGCCTTGGTTAATGAGTATTGTGTAGTCTAGGTGAGCTGGGTCTATGGGCAGTTCATGTCGACTCAAGTTATGCAAGCAGTGTCTGACATAGATAGATCTTGCCACAAAAACAATATTTTGTAAAGGGACTATCAGACTAAATATCACCGATATCAACAGTGCTTGTTCATTCTGTGTGTTTTATTAATGCATTTATATTACCTTCTATTCACTAGACCAGTGACCTATTATTGAGCCACAGCCTGAACCACGGTACCTAAAGAGTTAATCTTTCAGATTTTTGGACAGGAAGAAGCTGGACACAATTGGTGCGTTCAAAACAACTCGAAACTCGAAAAGATCCGACTGTGAAAAATCGTTGTGTACGGTCATCGAACTCAGAATTACAAGTTGGAAAGTCGAGCATCATGCTATCAATCAATTAATGTGTTATATAAAGCCATTTTGACATCAGCAGTTGTCACAAAATGTTTATACAGATATCCAGCCTAAAACCCCAAAGAGCAAGGGATGCAGATGTAGAAGCAGTGGCTAGGAAAAACTCCCTAGAAAGGCAAGAACCTGGGAAGAGGAGGGAACCTGGGTACAAAGAGTGCCGGTGGAGATTTTAAGAGTACATTAAGGCCAGATCGATCTTCAAGATTGTCACTAAGGCCAGATCATAGAACTTCAACTTCTCCGACCTGAAGATCACTGAGATCACGATTTTTCCCAGTCTGAGCTCGTTTTTTCCCGAGTTCCCAGTTGTTTTGAACGCACCAAATGTCATTGTGCCTAATTTGACTGGAGTTGTGCGCGGACGAGGGCGTGTCCAGTTCACTGTTTATGCAAAATTATGCTTTAGTATAGTAGCCCTGTAGAAAATTGCGGTGGCGGATTAGCCAGAGGTGGTTCTGGCATGCTTTGAGGTGTTTTAATAGATATTTTAATTAGTTAAATCATGTCTAGGATTTTTTACGCAATTAATACTCACCTCCGGAGAGATTTAGCCGCATATCGCGTTTTTGCGCGTCTTCCACTGCGTTCCATAAGCTACACTTCGCAGAAACATGTGGAAAATGGGTAAGACCCCTCGTGCACTTTTTGCCTTTGTAGTAAACAACTCATGTTACCGTTTCTGCATATTTCACGTTGGGGACTACAGAGGTGTCCGGTAGGCAATAAGGGGCTATTTGATAACGTTATAATGGGTCAGTCCACAACACAACCGTTGTTTAATTCAGTTTGTACATTCAGTCTGATGTTCTTCATGTTTTATAATGTGTTAAACAGTATCGCCATCTTACTTTAATGTGCCAGGCTGTCTGGGTGATCTTTTTATTTATTTCACCTTTATTTAACCAGCTAAGCCAGTTGAGAACTAGTTATCATAGCAACATGTGTTACATTTCCTTCCAGAACTTGTCAGGGTTGATTCTCTTCACAATAATCTATTCTGCTTCATATAAGTCACATAACTACTCAACACATTTTAGCTGTAATCAATGAATACCTCACTGTCTCGTTCTCTCCTCTCTCACCCCTCTGTTCCCCCCTCTCAGGGACAGCACTATGGTCCTGGGGAAGAGGTGGAAGGACACTGCTGAGACGGTGATCGTCGGAGGGGGCTGTGTTGGAGTCAGTCTGGCCTATCACCTGGCTAAGGCTGGACAGAAGGACGTGGTCCTGCTGGAGAAGTCTGAACTGACCGCTGGATCTACCTGGCACGCTGTAGGTCAACAACAACAGTTACTAAAACAGATCTAGAATCAGCTTACCTTTCCAAAAACCGTATCTTAACTATATGAGGAAAAACACAGAACTGTCTGGGAGCAACAGATGGGTTCATGGATAGAGACTGGTGTTGTTTTGTTTGTCGGGGGGATTTTCACCCAGGATGGGTGAAATCTCCACCCATCCTGGCCATGCAAACTAACTAACTTTATTGGTGGTCTGACACCTAGCACAACAGCCACAGCAACACCTAGACAACACCTTTAACCTTTTGAGTAACATTTGGTAAATATTAAAAACACACGTATGGCAAAATGATTTCCACTGCAGCCCCGTTTCGACCTGAGACGTTTTTCTACTACTACTACATAAGTTAGCAAGACATGGGAGTTTTCTCGTTCCCCAATATTTGAATAAGTTAATGAGTTATTACACACACACTATTAGAAGGAACGGTCAGAGAGCAAGGTAAAGGAGGTCAGAGATATTTAACATGGAGATACCACACTCAAGATATATACATTTCTACATTGACATTTTAGTAATTTAGTCATCTTATCCAGAGTGACCGAAGATACTACGACGAGATATCAGATAGTCAACTCGGCATAGAGAGATTCCCAAGAAGTAGATGGAGGCATGTATAAGAAGATCTAAGTTATGGTACCTGTCAAAGACAGCTGCTGTCAAAGAACCAGGCCTATGTGGTTCTGCCGAGGATCTGAAGACCTAATTCTGCCTCTCTGTAACCCCTTCCAACCAACCCTACTGGGGAGCCAACTTCCCCAGTAGACTTATGAAACTTCTCATTCTATGTTAGGAAAATGTGAACTGCATGCCCTGGTTATGTATTGTAGTTAAAGTCAATGGAAATAACATGATGTTGTTGAAATTTGTATTATTACTATTATTTTACAAGATGCACTTTCAAATTATTCCTTTGCTAAACTTGCAGGCTCTATACAGTAGAAGTGTTGTCGTTGTTACCATCTATATGACCATTTCTCCTCCTCAAAGTGTCCATGTGTATTGTCTGTTCCAGGCTGGTCTGACCACATACTACCACCCTGGTATCAACCTGAAGAAGGTCCATTACCACAGCATCAAGCTGTATGAGAGTCTGGAGGCCGAGACAGGACAGGTATACTACACGTCAACCACTGCACAATGGATGATATAATGTCTGTCTGTGTCTAGATCTGTATGAGTGTATCTGTAGCTGCAGTAGCAAGAAAAAGTATGTGAACCCTTTGGAATTACCTGGATTTCTGCATAAATTGGTCATAAAATGTGATCTGATCTGATCTTCATCACATCAATATACAAACAGTCTGCTTAAACTAATTACACAAACAATTATACGTTTTCATGTCTTTATTGAACACACTGTGTAAACATTCACAGTGCAGGGTGGGAAAAGTATGTGAACCCTTGGATTTAATAACTGGTTGACCCTCCTTTGGCAGCAATAACCTCAACCAAACGTTTTCTGTAGTTGTGGATCAGACCTGGACAACGGTCAGGAGGAATTTTGGACCATTCCTCTTTACAAAACCGTTTCAGTTCGGCAATATTCTTTGGATGTCTGGTGTGAAGCCATTCTGTGTTTTGGGTCGTTGTCCTGTTGCATCACCAAACATCTGTTGAGCTTCAATTGGCGGACAGATAGCCTTACTTTCTCCTGCAAAATGTCTTGATAAACTTGGGAATTCATTTTTCTGTCGATGATAGCAAGCTGTCCAGGCCCTGAGGCACAAAGCAGCCCCAAACCATGATGCTTCCTCCACCATACTTTACAGTTTTGATGAGGTTTAGATGTTGGTGTGCTGTGCCTTTTTTTCTCCACACATAGTGTTGTGTTCCTTCAAAACAACTCAACTGTAGTTTCATCTGTCCACAGAATATTTTACCAGCAGCGCTCTGGAACATCCAGGTGCTCTTTTGTGAACTTCAGCAATGTTTTTTTTGGACAGCAGTGGCTTCCTCCGTGGTGTCCTCCCATGAACACTATTCTTGTTTAGTGTTTTACATATCGTAGACTCGTCATCATGTTCCAGAGATTTCTGTAAGTCTTTAGCTGACACTAGGGTTCTTCTTAACCTCAGTGAGCATTCTGCTCAGTGCTCTTGCAGTCATCTTTGCAGGACGGCCACTCCTAGGGACAGTAGCAGTAGTGCTGAACTTTCTCCATTTTATAGACAATTTGTCTTACCGTGGACTGCTGAACATCTTATGCAAATCAAAAATTCTTAATCTTAGGTCTTCTGAGATCTCTTTAGTTCGAAGCCTGGTTCACATCAGGCAATGCTTCTTGTGAATAGCAAACTCACATTTTGTGAGTGTTTTTTATAGGGCAGGGCAGCTCTAAACAACATCTCCAATCTCGTCTCATTGATTGGACTCCAGGTTAGCTGACTCCTGACTCCAATTACCTTTTGGAGAAGTCTTTAGCCTAGGGGTTCACATGCTTTTTCTTGCCACTGTATGTTCAGTGGGTATCAAAAGTATTCACCCCCCTTGGAGTTTTTCATTTAGTTGTTACAAAGTGGGATTTAAAATGATTTAATTGTGATTTATTTTTTGTCATTGATGATGCTTAGATCCCTCCCGTTTCTTTTTATTGTGAAAAACTCTCCAGTCTTTGCCGATGTCAAGCATACCCATAACATGATGCAGCCACCACCGTTCTTGAAAATGAGTTGGCAGTTACTCAGTAATGTGTTGTGTTGGATTTTCCCAAAACAAGGCTTTTTATACAGGATGCATGTTTATGTAATATTTGTATTCTGTATATTAATATACGTCATTATCGTGGAGTAACTACAATGTTGTTGATCCATCCTCAGTTTTTTCCCTTAACTGCCATTGAGCTGTTTTAAAATCACCATGGTAACATCCCTGAGCAGTTAAATTCCTGTCCTGCAGCTCAGTTCAGAAGGACGACTGTATCTTTGATGTGTCTGGGTGGTTTAATACATTATCCACAGAATAATTAATAACTTGAACATGCTTAAAGATATATTCAAGGTCTAATTTGTTTTTATTACCCATCTACCAATCAGTACCCTTCTTTATGAGACTTTCGAAAAGCTCACTGGTCTTTGTAGTTGAATCTGTACATGATACTTGACTGAGGGACCTTACATATGTTGTATGTATGGGGGACAGAGGAATTATGTCATCCCCTGTTATTTCACACACAGTGTGTCCATTCTACTTATTATGATATTAGTTTAGCCAAATTTGACTCCAGAACTCATTTAGGTTTGTCTAACAAATGGAGTGATTATGTTTGTAATTTTTATATTTTTATTAATTTGTTAAAATTTATAGAATTTTCTAATTCATTGACATAATGGAGATTTTAGTGTAGATCAATGACAACAAATCAAAATTACATTAATTTGTATATCACTTTGTTTCATACCTCCATTTTCTCTGTGTGTCTCTAGGCGGTGGGTTTCCACCAGCCAGGCAGTATCCGTATCGCCTCCACCCCAGTCAGAGTGGATGAGCTGAAGTACCAGATGGCCAGAACCCACTGGCACCCCACGCCCCAGTGGCTCATCACCCCTGAGAAGATCAAGGAGCTTTTCCCCCTGCTCAACATGGACAAGGTCTGGACCTGAACCAAAGATATCTACAGTTGAAGTCGGACGTTTACACACACCGTAACTAAATACATTTAAACTCAGTTTTTCACAATTCCTGACATTTAATCCTAGTAAAAATTCCCTGTTTTAGGTCAGTTAGGATCACCACTTTATTTTAAGAATTTCAGCTTTTATGTCTTTCATCACATTCCCAGTGGGTCAGAAGTTTACATACACTCAATTAGTATTTGGTAGCATTGCCTTTAAATTGTTTAACTTGGGTCAAACGGTTCGGGTAGCCTTCCGCAAGCTGAGTGAATTTTGGCCCATTCCTCCTGACAGAACTGGTGTAAGTGAGTCAGGTTTGTAGGCCTCCTTGCTCACACACACTTTTTCAGTTCTGGCCACAAATGTTCTATAGGATTGAGGTCTGGGCTTTGTGATGGCCACTCCAATACCTTGACTTTGTTGTCCTTAAGCCATTTTGCCACAACTTTGGAAGTATGCTTGGGGTCATTGTCCATTTGGAAGACCCATTTGCGACCAAGCTTTAACTTCCTGACTGATGTCTTGAGATGTTGCTTCAATATATCCACATAAATGTCCTTCCTGATGATGCCATCTATTTTGTGAAGTGCACCAGTCCCTCCTGCAGCAAAGCACCCCCACAACATGATGCTGCCACCCCCATGCTTCACGGTTGGGATGGTGTTCTTCGGCTTGCAAGCCTCTCCCTTTTTCCTCCAAACATAATGATGGTCATTATGGCCAAACAGTTCTATTTTTGTTTCATCAGACCAGAGGACATTTCTCCAAAAAGTACGATCTTTGTCCCCATGTGCAGTTGCAAACCGTAGTCTGGCATTTTTATGGCGGTTTTGGAGCAGTGGCTTCTTCCTTGCTCTGCGGCCTTTCAGGTTATGTCGATATCGGACTCGTTTTACTGTGGATATAGATACTTTTGTACGTGTTTCCTCCAGCATCTTCACAAGGTCCTTTGCTGTTGTTCTGGGATTGATTTGCACTTTTTGCACCAAAGTACGTTCATCTCTAGGAGACAGAACGCGTCTCCTTCCTGAGCGGTATGACGGATGCGTGGTCCCATGGTGTTTATACTTGCATAGTTTTGTTTGTACAGATGAACGTGGTGCCTTCAGGCAATTGGAAACTACAATTATTTTTCTGAGGTCTTGGCTGATTTCTTTTGATTTTCCCATGATGTCAAGCAAAGAGGCACTGAGTTTGAAGGTAGGCCTTGAAATACATCCACATCAAATGATGTCAATTAGCGTATCAGAAACTTCTAAAGCCATGACATATATGTATGTAAACTTCTGACCCACTGGAATTGTGATATAGTGAATTATAAGTGAAAAAATCTGTCTGTTAACAATTGTTGGAAGAATTACTTGTGTCATGCACAAAGTAGATGTCCTAAACGACTTGCCAAAACTATAGTTTGTAAACATGAAATCTGTGGAGTGGTTGAAAAATGAGTTTTAATGACTTCAACCTAAGTGTATGTAAACTTTTGACTTCAACTGTATCAGAGGAGGCTAGTGAGGGGAGGACGGCTCATGATAATGGATGGAACGGAGTGAATGGCATCAAACACATGGAAACCTGGTGTTTAATATTTTTCTGTTTATTCCGTTCCATCCATTACTATGAGCCCATCCTCCCCATTTAAAGTGCCACCAGCCACCACTGATCTATAACCATGGCTCTATATTTATTGTTTCGGTCTGGACCGGAGCCAAGCATCCTCATGCTCCATAGACATGTAGCCTGGGTCCCAGATCTGTTTGCGCTGTCTTGACAACTTCCTTGGTTATTGGTATGACAGCACAAACAGATCTGGGACCAGGCTTATAGACCTCACCATGATCTCAGTTTCACGTCTTCACTTAGGAGCCTAGGGTATATACTGTAATGATTTAAAAGAGGCTTTACACAACTTTTCCCTCTGCGGGGGCTCTTGAGGGAAACTAAACTTCCATAATGTATCTTTAAAGCTGTCATTGACCAAGAAGGTTTGTTTGAACCAGTAGACAACGGCATGGCAGTAACACTTTATATGCACCTTCCCCAGGTGCTAGCGGGTCTATATAACCCAGGAGACGGACACATTGACCCCTACTCCCTGACCATGGCCCTGGCTGCTGGGGCCCGTATGTATGGAGCCCAGATTTACAACCCAGCCCTGGTCTCTGGCCTCACACCCACCAGTGATGGGAGGTGGGACGTCCAGACCCCACACGGGACCATCAGAGCTAACCGCATAGTCAACGCCACAGGTCAGTGGCAAAATATCTGTCTCTATGTAAACACCAATGGAGGCTATAGGAGGGCAGAATGGCTGGAATGGAATAGAATAGGTCATCACTGGTACACACAAATACATGCACAAAGACAAGCATGTACTTCTTGCTGCATACATGGAGAATATAAACAAAAACCTTTGGCAAACTGGGAGGCTGAGCTTCCTGCTAACGTGGTCTGCCAGAGAGCCAGATGAGCGTTGGTGTAGTTGGCTCCAGGCTCTATGTTATTGTGCAGAGTGTATTTGTGCTGCAAATCATGATTGATTGCTCCTCGCACAAGTTGGTATGTCCAAACCAACATTAGTGACCATACCACAGAACATGCATTGATTGTTGACTTATAGATCAATTGTATCAATACGTTGCATCATGCACTTTAGTATCTTGCAGATATATCAGCGTGTAGAGGTCGTTTAGGGCGAAGAACGAGTTTGTTATAATGTTTAGATCTGACTCAAGCAGTTTGTCCATTCAGAAACGTTATTCACAGCTCTTGAGTCAGATTGAAATCTCACTGGAAAACTAAGACTGAGAAACTCTGATCAGAGCCGGGCCAAATGTCTTGAACAACAACTCCAGTTAAAGATTTTTCTCAACGAGTTGGGGTGAGTCAGATTGTCTGTATAGCACAGACCAGTCTGGGTGGATGAGCTGACATCTTTAAAAGGTGATACCCTTAGCTCCTCTCCAGGTTGTTAGAGACTAATCCTACAGACCTGGTTCACCAGTTAGGGTTGGTTAAATTACAGGACCCCATGTCTCTCAAGTCAATCAAACCAGTCTCTCCCCATCAACTCATTTTCAGTTCAGCCTCTGGCTGTGTAGTTCAGTTTTACTGCTTGTAGATAGATGAAAGAGAGATGACCGTAGCATTGGGTATAGACTACAGTATACAGGCCTGGTGTAGAGCATAATCTGCACAGAGAAATGAGATATTAGGACCTCAGTTCTGAGAAAAAAAGAAGTTGACATTAACCTAAATGCTTTAGGGGTGAGTTCAGTTGTAGATTTTGCTTGATTTGGCCCAGTGCTGAGCCTCCTTTTAGTCTTTCTGGCTCTTTTCTAAACTACTCTTATTCAAAGGCTGCTATCTTAGAGACGTTTGACCATATACACAGCATTCTGAGTTCAGGGGAAGCAGGGTCACATGGTTTGAACCGGGTCATACCAGTTGTAGGAGGATTTAGTTGGCAAATACTGCTCCTCTTTTCCTTCCACTGCTGTTTAGCCAGCAAAGGAATTCACCTAAATCTCTCTGTCTCTCATTATCTTTCTGGCCTTCAGTTCACTTCTATGTGGAAACTTCCTGCAGCACTCGTTCTTTCAGATAAAACGTTAACTCTGTTTAGAGCTTATTTTACATATGCCACTGTACAGCACACAATGTGGAAAACTTTGTGGTTTGCCTACAATGCAAACGATTTACCCAATGTAAGTTTGATCTCCTCCAATATAGTAGATTGACAGAGATAATATTTGAAATGCCGTTAGCTCTGAAAAATGCAGATCAGTAGAAATGAACTGAATAGTCCCCTGCAGCAAGTAATAGAGGAATGAATGAATGCTCAGGTCTGGAGCACAGCATAGACACATGTTTAATAGGAACTTGGCAAAGCTGACTGACTTCTCATGGTCCTTCCAAACTGAGTTGGCGTACCCATGAAAGTGGTTTATTACGTGTGGGTGAGTTACGTGTGGCTGGGTTACGTGTGGGTGAGTTACGTGTGGCTGGGTTATGTGTGGCTGTACGTTTCAGGGAGGTTTGTTACGTGTGGCTGGGTTACGTGTGGCTGGGTTACGTGTGGGTGAGTTACGTGTGGCGGGGTTGCGTGTGGGTGAGTTACAGTTGAAGTCGGAAGTTTACATACACTTAGGTTGAAGTCATTAAAACTCATTTTTCAACCACTCCACAGATTTCATGTTAACAAACTATAGTTTTGGCAAGTCGGTTAGGACATCTACTTTGTGCATGACACAAGTAATTCTTCCAACAATTGTTAACAGACAGATTATTTAACTTATAATTCACTATATCACAATTCCAGTGAGTCAGAGGTTTACATACACTAAGTTGACTGTACCTTTAAACAGCTTGGAAAATTCCAGAAAATGATGTCATGGCTTTAGAAGCTGCTGATAGGCTAATTGACATAATTTGATTCAGTTAGAGGTGTACCTGTGGATGTATTTCAAGGCCTACCTTCAAACTCAGTACCTCTTTGCTCGACATCATGGGAAAATCAAAAGAAATCAGCCAAGACCTGTCAGGTCCTGATTGAGGCCAGGTATCTGGCTCCGTCTATTGGGAGTCGTATGGCCACAGTAAGGACCTGACAATAGTATTCAGGGAGTCTTTTTTTAGTTTGGCTAATCCCCAATTCGAGGCAGCTGTCTTGAGTTGTCTCTAATCGGGGATTCGATTTATGTTCCCATTGTGTCCACCTGCGTGTGGATCATTGTCTGTGTAGTGTTTGCCTTGTGTCAGCGACACTCAGCTCACGGGATCGGCTTTGTTCGTTCTTTCTTTTGTTGTTTTCTGTTAAGTAAAAAACATGTTTGCTCGCACCTCTCGCTCTGTGCCTCGTTCCCTCACCACGCACCGTGACAAGACCTCAGAAAAATTATTGTAGACCTCCACAAGTCTGGTTCATTCTTGGGAGCAATTTCCAAATGCCTGAAGGTACCACGTTCATCTGTCTCCTAGAGATGAATGTACTTTGATGTGAAAAGTGCAAATCAATCCCAGAACAACAGCAAAGGACCTTGTGAAGATGCTGGAGGAAACCGGTACAAAAGTATCTATATCCACAGTTAAACAAGTCCTATATCGACATAACCTGAAAGGCCGCTCAGCAAGGAAGAAGCCACTGCTCCAAAACTGCCATAAAAAAGCCAGACTACGGTTTGCAACTGCACATGGGGAAAAAGATCGTACTTTTTGGAGAAATGTCCTCTGGTCTTATGAAACCAATATATAACTGTTTGGCCATAATGACCATTGTTATGTTTGGAGGAAAAAGGGGGATGCTTGCAAGCCAAAGAACACCATCCCAACCGTGAAGCACGGGGGTGGCAGCATCGTGTTGTGGGGGTGCTTTGCTGCAGGTTGGACTGGTGCACTTGACAAAATAGATGGCATCATGAGGAAGGAAAATTATGTAGATATATTGAAGCAACATCTCAAGACATCAGTCAGGAAGTTAAAGCTTGGTCGCAAATGGGTCTTCCAAATGGACAATGACCCCAAGCATACTTCCAAAGATGTGTCAAAATGGCTTAAGGACAACAAAGTCAAGGTATTGGAGTGGCCATCACAAAGCCCTGACCTCAATCCTATAGAACATTTGTGGGCAGAACTGAAAAAGCGTGTGCGAGCAAGGAGGCCTGCAAACCTGACTCAGTTACACCAGTTCTGTCAGGAGGAATGGGCCAAAATTCACCCAACTTATTGTGGGAAGCTTGTGGAAGGCTACCCAAAACGTTTAACCCAAGTTAAAAAATTTAAAGGCAATGCTACCAAATACTAATTTAGTGTATGTAAACTTCTGACCCACTGGGAATGTGATGAAAGAAACAAAAGCTGAAATAAATCATTATCTCTACTATTATTCTGACATTTCACATTCTTAAAATAAAGTGGTGATCCTAACTGACCTAAGACAGGGAATTCTTACTAGGATTAAATGTCAGGAATTGTGAAAAACTGAGTTTAAATGTATTTGGCTAAGGTGTATGTAAACTTCCGACTTCAACTGTACGTGTGGGTGAGTTACGTATGGGTGTACATTTCAGGGAGGTTTGTTATGTGTGGGTGAGTTACGTTTCAGGGAGGTTTGTTACGTGTGGCTGAGTTACGTGTGGCTGGGTTACGTTTCAGGGAGGTTTGCCTGAAGTTTGCTCTTTCCCTCCTTTATGGGTCTCTGGAGGAGGAGGAGGAGGAGGAGGAAGGCACACTGTAGGTTTACTTTGCTTTGCTCTGGCTTTGCTATACCCATTAATATTGTGGCCCATGGCCCTCCGTTCCCTCACCAGCTTATCCAAACAGGCCAACCGTTCAGGTTTTAGCCAATCACAGTGCAGCAGCTGAAGGACGCCTCTTCAGCGGACATTTAACACTTTGCTGCCAGAGTTTTTTTTAAATCTTGAAGAATAAACATTTTCTGAAGCTTGGGTTTCCATGCTCTACCAACTGAGCTACAGAGGATAATGCTCTACCTACTGAGCTACAGAGGATAATGCTCTACCTACTGAGCTACAGAGGATAATGCTCTACCAACTGAGCTACAGAGGATAATGCTCTACCAACTGAGCTACAGAGGATAATGCTCTACCAACTGAGCTACAGAGGATAATGCTCTACCATCTGAGCTACAGAGGATAATGCTCTACCAACTGAGCTACAGAGGATAATGCTCTACTAACTGAGCTACAGAGGATAATGCTCTACCAACTGAGCTACAGAGGATAATGCTCTACCATCTGAGCTACAGAGGATAATGCTCTACCAACTGAGCTACAGAGGATAATGCTCTACCAACTGAGCTACAGAGGATAATGCTCTACCAACCGAGCTACAGAGATAATGCTCTACCATCTGAGCTACAGAGATAATGCTCTACCATCCGAGCTACAGAGGATAATGCTCTACCATCTGAGCTACAGAGATAATGCTCTACCATCCGAGCTACAGAGGATAATGCTCTACCAACTGAGCTACAGAGCATAATGCTCTACCAACTGAGCTACAGAGGATAATGGGTGCTTTGTAGATATAACACTTCCTATATAGGATCTGTAGCTAGTTCTGCAGCTATGTTAAGTCACAGCTGGTGAGAGCCTTGCAGCCTTGTCCTATGCATTTTACTTTGCATACAATCAGCATGGATGAAGCTGCTGGGGCAAAATGAAAGCCACTTAGTCAGGGGTACAGTGGAAATGTCCCATGGTGCAGCTGAGGGATTTGCTGTTGTTTGAAACCCCACTGGACACTGTATATTTATAGTGTTTGATCAATGCAGTAATGACTACTGTCTCCATATGGTCCAGTAAAACAGTGCAGTGCATGTACGGCCCATACAGGCCCTGTAGTGGGAGTTTGTCGTTTGTGTGGTGATTGTGTAAGTTGCTGTGTTTGCACTTTGCAGACAGTCTGAGAGTCTATCTGGGTGTTTTGGTTTTGTGGGCTTCTTTTTTATCAGAACCTCTACTCTTAAACAGTAGCTACTCCTTGACTTAGGAGTTCCATCTCTCAACTTCATTTATACTACTACATTTTGAGAGCATTTTTCAGATGTGTGGTATGATGGTACCCTGGTATGATGATGATGATGATGATGATCTTTTGTGAAGAAAATAAATATTACAAAAAAGCCCACTTCCATCGAAGCCTCCCTCTCTATACATAACATTGAGAAGTTTTATATATTTCATTACAATACACATCTCTCTAACCCTCAGGTCAAAGTACTCTCTCCTTTAGTGGCTGGGTGAGTTGTGAAAGGTTCCCCCTCGACATGCAGGGTAGGGTATGTGATTTATTCTTGCAGGAGCTAAAATAACTCCATGTGAAAGCAGATCCTGAAGTACTCTGTAGCATTCCTCACAAACAGTAGTCTCTCATCGCTCCCTACCTCTACTCCCACACTCATTCCATCCCTCCCTCCTTCAAAAACGTTTATTGGTTGCGTACACATATTTGCAGGTGCTGTGAAATGCTTCTGTTTCTGCAGTAGCTCCAACAGTGCAGTAGAATGTCTCACAAATACAATACACACAATACATACAAGTAACACACACATTCTAGTCCCACACTCAATCTGTCTAGATTTGGAAAGGCACTCACCTGTCTATATAAGGTCCCAAAGTTGACAGTGCATTTCAGAGCAAAAACCAAGCCAAGAGGTCGAAGGAATTGTCCGTAGAGCTCCAAGACAGGATTGTGTCGAGGCACAGATCTGGGGAAAGGAACCAAAAAATGTCTTCAGCATTGAAGGTCCCCAAGAACCCAGTGGCTTCCATCATTCTTACATGGAAGAAGTTTGGAACCACCAAGACTCTTCCTAGAGCTGGCCGCCCGGCCAAACTGATTAATCGGGAGAGAAGGGCCTTGGTCAGGGAGGTTACCAAGAACCCTATGGTCAGTCTGACAGAGCTCCAGAGTTCTTCTGTGGAGATGGAAAAACCTTCCAGAAGGACAACCATCTCTGCAGCACTCCACCAACCAGGCCTTTATGGTAGAGTGGCCATACAGAAGTCACTCCTCATTAAAATGCACAGCAGTCTGCTTGGAGTTTGCCAAAAGGCACCTAAAGGACTCTCAGACCATGAGAAACAAGATTCTCTGGTCTGATGAAACCAAGATTGATTAACACACACATTCTAGTACCACACTCAAACTATTCCATCTCTCTCTCCTTCCACTGTCTCACACTCGCCCCCCCCCCCCTTGTTTCACTCTCACATTCACCCCATTCCATCTCTACCTCCCCTTCTCCAACCCCACCTCCATAATGCTACACCCCCTCACTGTTTGGCACCTTGACCAATGAGAACCCCCAGAGTAAGGTAAAGGGTTGTGGTTCTTGGAATGAGTTTCCCCCTGAAGGTTCGGCTTCACCATGTTGGCCCTGTGACCAACTAAAGGAGCACAGGCCACTGAGACCCCCAGTGAAAGGACAGTGTCTCAAAGAGAGAGAGAAACCGTCTTTATCAGAGTCTCTGGCCTTCAGAAACTATTTTGTTTATCACGTTATCACTGGTGCTCATAAATATAAGCGAGGCAAATTAGCTACATAGAGGTGTGGAGGAGGGTGTACTCTGGACGGGGCTGAGCCTGTGTCAGACGTAAAGTCCCATTGGAAGTGTATCACAGAGTCCATTCATTGGAAGTTATTCCTGGGAGGGTGTGAATGGCCCTGTGTGTGTCCTGCTGCAGGGAGCTGGTAGACATGTGTGCTGTCTACTCTGGCTCCTCCAGAGGCTCTGCCCTGGCCCAACTGGCTGTATTCTACAGAATTGGGGCAAGAATTGGGGCTTTTAAAAGTAGTGAAAGTTCGTAGGTCCCTCTGAGCTGGAGCATGTAAACAAAGCTGTTAAAATCAGCCAAACTCGGCCCAATTTGAGAGATATAAAGCAGGATCTAAAATTAGCGATTATATCAGACCCTACATGTAGTTCAAGTATTTATATACAGTGCATTCGGAAAGTGTTCAGACCCCTTGACTTTCTCCACATTTTTCCACAGCCTTATTCTAAAATGGATGAAATTACAGGTTTTTAGAAATGTTTGCAAATGTATTAAAAGTAAAAAAACTGATGTCTTATTTACATAATTATTCAGACCCTTTGTTATAAGACTCGAAATTGAGCTCAGGTGCAACCTGTTTCCATTTATCATCCTTGAGATGTTTCTACAACTTGGAGTCACCTGTGGTAAATTCAATTGATTGGACATGATTTGGAAAGGCACTCACCTGTCTAGATTTGGAAAGGCACTCACCTGTCTATATAAGGTCCCAAAGTTGACAGTGCATTTCAGAGCAAAAACCAAGCCAAGAGGTCGAAGGAATTGTCTGTAGAGCTCCAAGACAGGATTGTGTTGAGGCACAGATCTGGGGAAAGGAACCAAAAAATGTCTTCAGCATTGAAGGTCCCCAAGAACCCAGTGGCTTCCATCATTCTTACATGGAAGAAGTTTGGAACCACCAAGACTCTTCCTAGAGCTGGCCGCCTGGCCAAACTGATTAATCGGGAGAGAAGGGCCTTGGTCAGGGAGGTTACCAAGAACCCTATAGTCAGTCTGACAGAGCTCCAGAGTTCCTCTGTGGAGATGGAAAAACCTTCCAGAAGGACAACCATCTCTGCAGCACTCCACCAATCAGGCCTTTATGGTAGAGTGGCCAGACAGAAGTCACTCCTCATTAAAATGCACGACAGTCTGCTTGGAGTTTGCCAAAAGGCACCTAAAGGACTCTCAGACCATGAGAAACAAGATTCTCTGGTCTGATGAAACCAAGATTGAACTCTTTGGCCTGAATGCCAAGCATCACATCTGGAGGAAACCAGGCACTGCTCATCACCTGGCCAATACCATCCTTACTGTGAAGCATGGTGGTGGCAGCATCATGCTGTGGGGATGTTTTTCAGCGGCAAGGACTGGGAGACTAGTCAAGATCGAGGGAAAGATGAACAGAGCTCAGTACAGAGAGATACTTTATGAAAACCTGCTCCAGCTCTCTCAGGACCTCAGACTGGGGCGAAGGTTCACCTTCCAACAGGACAACGACCCTAAGGACACAGCCAAGACAACGCAGGATTGGCTTCGGGACAAGTCTCTGAATGTCCTTGAGTGGCCCAGCCAGAGCCTGGACTTGAAGTCGATCTAACATCTCTGGAGAGACCTGAAAATAGCTGTAATAATAGTTTATATTAAGTAAACTATTATTACCCTCACTTATATCATACGCACATTTAGCTATTTAGATAGATAGGTACTTTATTGATCCCCGAGAGGAAATTTCTTCGTCAATCAGCTACGAAAAAACACAGGGCAGGTGCAAAATGCCAGAACGAAAATACACAAAAGACAGGTACACGATACATGATACATAGAGCGGCAGTATGAAAAATTATAGAAATACAAGAAGTCTGGAGTGCAAAAATCAATAAAAAGACATTGCATAGTATGGGTGAATGGCTTAATATGTACACTATACATTGTTACAGAGTGTTAGGTGAATTTTTTTATTATTGCAAGTTGATATAGATAAATAAGGAATATTTGCATGGTTAACTATACTATACAGGTCGATGGCAGAGAAATACTTAAATAGCTAAATGTGCGTATGATATAAGTGAGGGTAATAATAGTTTACTTAATATTCAGTCTGGTTAAATGAACAGGTAAGTGAATATTTGCATGGTTACATTAACTGTACAGGTAAATGACAGGAAGATATACTTAAATAGCTAAATGTGTGTATGATATCATTTAGGGTAATAATAATAATTCCCTTAAAATACAGTCCTTAGTGCAGGGTTTAACTACAGATAAATGCACGTATTGCACATTCAATATACTAAAAGCAAGTCTGTCCATCCATCCATCCATCCATCCATCCATCCATCCATCCCCATAACTCTCCAAATACAGGTGTGCCAATCTTGTAGCTTCATACCCAAGAAGACTCAAGGCTGTAATCGCTGCCAAAGGTGCTTCAACAAAATACTGAGTAAAGGGTCTGAATACTTACTTATGTAAATGTGATATTTCAGTTTTTATTTTTAATAAATTAGCAAAGATTTCTAAAAACCTGTTTTTGCTTCGTCATTATGGTGTATTGTGTGTATATTGATGTCATTATGGAGTATTGTGTGTAGATTGATGTCATTATGGGGTATTGTGTGTAGATTGATGTCATTAAGGGGTATTGTGTGTATATTGATGTCATTATGGGGTATTGTGTGTATATTGATGTCATTAAGGTGTATTGTGTGTATATTGATGTCATTAAGGTGTATTGTGTGTAGATTGATGTCATTAAGGTGTATTGTGTGTATATTGATGTCATTATGGGGTATTGTGTGTATATTGATGTCATTAAGGTGTATTGTGTGTAGATTGATGTCATTAAGGTGTATTGTGTGTATATTGATGTCATTATGGGGTATTGTGTGAATATTGATGTCATTATGGTGTATTGTGTGTAGATTGATGTCATTATGGTGTATTGTGTGTAGATTGATGAGGGGGAAAACCATTGAATCCATTTTAGAATAAGGCTGTAATGTAACAAAATATGGAAAAAGTCTAGGGGTCTGAATACTTTCCGAATGCTCTGGTGTGGAACAGTTGCAACTCAGCAGATAACCACAGTTGTTGACTTCTGGCGCTATCTAATATTTGTTCCCCGTCACAACTAGTTCCTGCAGGCCATTACCAGTCTGTGATCTGTGGGGACAAACAGCTGTGGTGGCAGCAGGGGGCATGGTGTGTGTGTTTGTCTGTGTGTATAGGGATAGCGCAGTTGACACATGTCGGACTTTCTCCCCACAAATCATAATATTTGTCTGGCTAGGGACCAGCAGCATTAGTCTTCCATTTCATAGGTTGCACCTCCGTCAGTCGGTTGCGTCATGGCATTGATCGGCGGCGCCATAGTGATGCCCTTAGTAAAGTGGGGATAGCCTTCGTCCAGAATGACTGGGTTTAACTACTATTTAGTCTAAATTAAACTATAGTGCCTAGAAATACGATGTCGTTGCTGAAGTAGTCATATTTAGTAGGAAACAACTTTGCCAGCATTATCATGACGTCAAATTGACTTTAGACAGATGGCAATGTTGTTGTTGGCTAGCAAAATTTGTCGAAAATAGCTAGCAATGTTAGGTAGCTTTAATCTGGTGGCATCAAAATGATGACAAAAGGTTTTCCTACTAATGATTTACCTCATTTTGAATGTAATAGTAATTCCAAGCCACTGTAATGTAATAGTAATTCCAAGCCACTGTAATGTAATAGTAATTCCAAGCCACTGTAATGTAATAGTAATTCCAAGCCACTGTAATGTAATAGTAATTCCAAGCCACTGTAATGTAATAGTAATTCCAAGCCACTGTAATGTAATAGTAATTCCAAGCCACTGTAATGTAATAGTAATTCCAAGCCACTGTAATGTAATAGTATTTCCAAGCCACTGTAATACACTTCTGATGAAATCTGTATCAGCGCTCATTGACAATACATTTCAGTCCAGAGCGAACGTTAAAAACAATATTGTAACAAAACATGCAACCCATGAATATTGGTTAGTAGTTTACTGTACTCAGAGGTTATGACATAAATTAATGATTATTTTATGTGTACGATGTCATGGGTGTCTTTTATTAAAGCTATGTGGTGTAGTGTATGGATACATGTATATAAAAGTTACTATGAACTGACTGTGTTTACGCTTGTCATGGTCAAGCAATAGTTCTGTGACTTACACAGGTGCTGTAGTGAGTGAGTGTTGTGTTTAAGGGGTGTAGCCATGACCCTGTGAATCTAGTGGCTATGATTGGTCAGTTTTATTCTCTTTCAGAATGTTATGCGGTAGGAACATTTGTGTTTGTGCCAGTATTTCTGTGGGGAAGCTAATTAGCAGGGAGCCGGTAAAACGCTGTAATGGCGGTAATGCTTCTAAAAAAAAACAAAAGAAGAAACATTTGAGTAATTGAATAGGATCTCTATGGTGGAGCCGTAGTGTTGGAGCCATAGTGTTGGAACCGTAGTGTTGGAGCCATAGTGGTGGAGCCATAGTGGTGGAGCCATAGTGGTGGAGCCATAGTGTTGGAGCCATAGTGTTGGAGCCGTAGTGTTGGAACCGTAGTGTTGGAGCCGTAGTGTTGGAGCCGTAGTGTTGGAGCCGTAGTGTTGGAACCGTAGTGTTGGAGCCATAGTGGTGGAGCCATAGTGGTGGAGCCATAGTGGTGGAGCCATAGTGTTGGAGCCATAGTGTTGGAGCCATAGTGTTGGAGCCATAGTGGTGGAGCCATAGTGGTGGAGCCATAGTGTTGGAGCCATAGTGTTGGAGCCATAGTGTTGGAGCCATAGTGGTGGAGCCATAGTGTTGGAGCCATAGTGGTGGAGCCATAGTGGTGGAGCCATAGTGTTGGAGCCATAGTGTTGGAGCCATAGTGTTGGAGCCATAGTGTTGGAGCCATAGTGGTGGAGCCATAGTGGTGGAGCCATAGTGTTGGAGCCATAGTGTTGGAGCCATAGTGTTGGAGCCATCGTGTTGGAGCCATAGTGTTGGAGCCATAGTGGTGGAGCCATAGTGGTGGAGCCATAGTGGTGGAGCCATAGTGGTGGAGCCATAGTGTTGGAGCCATAGTGTTGGAGCCATCGTGTTGGAGCCATAGTGTTGGAGCCATAGTGGTGGAGCCATAGTGGTGGAGCCATAGTGGTGGAGCCATAGTGTTGGAGCCATAGTGGTGGAGCCATAGTGGTGGAGCCATAGTGGTGGAGCCATAGTGGTGGAGCCATAGTGGTGGAGCCATAGTGTTGGAGCCATAGTGTTGGAACCATAGTGGTGGAGCCATAGTGGTGGAGCCATAGTGGTGGAGCCATAGTGGTGGAGCCATAGTGTTGGAGCCATAGTGGTGGAGCCATAGTGGTGGAGCCATAGTGGTGGAGCCATAGTGTTGGAGCCATAGTGGTGGAGCCATAGTGTTGGAGCCATAGTGGTGGAGCCATAGTGTTGGAGCCATAGTGGTGGAGCCATAGTGTTGGAGCCATAGTGGTGGAGCCATAGTGGTGGAGCCATAGTGGTGGAGCCATAGTGGTGGAGCCATAGTGGTGGAGCCATAGTGTTGGAGCCATAGTGGTGGAGCCATATTCAGACAGACTAATGATCTGATCAGATCTTAAATGGTAGCCTATTCTCTATATAGTGCACTACGTTTGTCCAGAGTCCCATGGTTCTTGCCTAATGTAGTGGACTATATAGGGAATAGAGTACCATTTCGGACACTGCCACTGTCTGAGTGGCATAGACTACACCATAGTACTGTAGTAACAGTCATGTTCTCACTCTTCTTAGCTACCAGCTTTTACACTCTGTATCTGGGATTCTACAGTTTTACGGCCATTTTCTGCTCAAGACAACCCTTAGAAACACATACACACTCATCCATTTATCATTATCTTTTTACAATCCTCTCTGGGACCCAGTTGGCTTTACAGTGTTTTGAGCTCAGGAAGTGAAGGCTGGGTTGGTCGAGGGCAGAGAGTGTAAGTGAGGCTCTAAACTGGAGCGGTTCAGGATGGCTGTTTACACCCTGCTGGTGTCTTTGTGGTGGAGACTGGAGCGGTTCAGGATGGCTGTTTACACCCTGCTGGTGTCTTTGTGGTGGAGACTGGAGCGGTTCAGGATGGCTGTTTACACCCTGCTGGTGTCTTTGTGGTGGAGACTGGAGCGGTTCAGGATGGCTGTTTACACCCTGCTGGTGTCTTTGTGGTGGAGACTGGAGCGGTTCAGGGTGGCTGTTTACACCCTGCTGGTGTCTTTGTGGTGGAGACTGGAGCGGTTCAGGATGGCTGTTTACACCCTGCTGGTGTCTTTGTGGTGGAGACTGGAGCGGTTCAGGATGGCTGTTTACACCCTGCTGGTGTCTTTGTGATGGAGACTGGAGCGGTTCAGGATGGCTGTTTACACCCTGCTGGTGTCTTTGTGGTGGAGACTGGAGCGGTTCAGGATGGCTGTTTACACCCAGCTGGTGTCTTTGTGATGGAGACTGGAGCGGTTCAGGATGGCTGTTTACACCCTGCTGGTGTCTTTGTGGTGGAGACTGGAGCGGTTCAGGGTGGCTGTTTACACCCTGCTGGTGTCTTTGTGGTGGAGACTGGAGCGGTTCAGGATGGCTGTTTACACCCTGCTGGTGTCTTTGTGATGGAGACTGGAGCGGTTCAGGATGGCTGTTTACACCCTGCTGGTGTCTTTGTGATGGAGACTGGAGCGGTTCAGGATGGCTGTTTACACCCTGCTGGTGTCTTTGTGATGGAGACTGGAGCGGTTCAGGATGGCTGTTTACACCCTGCTGGTGTCTTTGTGATGGAGACTGGAGCGGTTCAGGATGGCTGTTTACACCCTGCTGGTGTCTTTGTGATGGAGACTGGAGCGGTTCAGGATGGCTGTTTACACCCTGCTGGTGTCTTTGTGGTGGAGACTGGAGCGGTTCAGGATGGCTGTTTACACCCTGCTGGTGTCTTTGTGGTGGAGACTGGAGCGGTTCAGGATGGCTGTTTACACCCTGCTGGTGTCTTTGTGGTGGAGACTGGAGCGGTTCAGGGTGGCTGTTTACACCCTGCTGGTGTCTTTGTGGTGGAGACTGGAGCGGTTCAGGATGGCTGTTTACACCCTGCTGGTGTCTTTGTGATGGAGACTGGAGCGGTTCAGGATGGCTGTTTACACCCTGCTGGTGTCTTTGTGATGGAGACTGGAGCGGTTCAGGATGGCTGTTTACACCCTGCTGGTGTCTTTGTGGTGGAGACTGGAGCGGTTCAGGGTGGCTGTTTACACCCTGCTGGTGTCTTTGTGGTTGAGACTGGAGCGGTTCAGGATGGCTGTTTACACCCTGCTGGTGTCTTTGTGGTGGAGACTGGAGCGGTTCAGGATGGCTGTTTACACCCTGCTGGTGTCTTTGTGATGGAGACTGGAGCGGTTCAGGATGGCTGTTTACACCCTGCTGGTGTCTTTGTGGTGGAGACTGGAGCGGTTCAGGATGGCTGTTTACACCCTGCTGGTGTCTTTGTGGCGGAGACTGGAGCGGTTCAGGATGGCTGTTTACACCCTGCTGGTGTCTTTCTTTCTATTGTCTGTGTGTTAACTGCTTCCTGATCTCCTCAATATCCCTTGCAGACCATGACCATTACTAATCTTTCATTGGTCAACAGGTTTCTGGGCCCGGGAAGTTGGCGAGCTGATTGGCTTTGAGCACCCCACTATCCCTGTCCATCACCAGTATGTTGTCACGGCAACTGTGCCTGAGGTACTAATTTCATTTCATTTTAATGTCTTGCTGTATTAACTGTCGTTCAGTGTGTCTATGTTTTGTGATGTTAAACAGCATTTAATAAAGTTTGATGTGTGTTGTGTCTAGGTGAAGGCCCTGAAGACAGAGCTGCCAGTGATCAGGGACCTGGAGGGCTCCTACTACCTCAGACAGGAGAGAGACGGACTGCTGTTTGGACCCTATGAGAGAGAGGAGAAGATGGTGCTGCAGGACTCCTGGGTTACAGATGGAGTACCACCAGGTCTGCTGATCTCTCTATCGCTCTCTCACTGTCTCTCTAACCCTCTCTCACTGTCTCTCTCACCCTCTCTCACTATCTCTCTCACCCTCTCTCACTATGCCTAGCCTCAGTTGTACTCTCTCTCTGTGTGTGTGTGTGTATTTTGAACAGGTTTTGGTAAGGAGTTGTTTGAGTCAGACCTGGACCGTATCATGGACCACGTAGAGATGGCCATGGAGATGGTGCCTGTGCTGAAGAATGCTGACATCATTAACATTGTGTCTGGACCAATCACCTACACCCCTGACTTACTTCCTATGGTCGGACCGCACCAGGGAGCACGGAACTACTGGACCGCCATTGGCTTTGGGTAAACGGGAGTGTGTGTGCGTGTGTTTGGGATGGGGTCGGGGTGGATGCTGAAATCAATAGCACTAGATAGTGTAGTGTGAAAGTACCTATGCATCTTCCCTACTGTGGGAACTATAAAAGCCTTGTTATGTTTGTATGACAGGGAGTAGGAGGTTGGAGCTTAAAGGCATACTTCATGGTCTGTGTGTGTGTCCCAGGTATGGAGTTATCCACGCCGGTGGCATTGGGAAGTTCCTCAGTGATTGGATCGTGACAGGGGAACCCCCCTATGACCTCATTGAGTGTGACCCCAACCGGTATGGAAAATGGACCACAGTACCCTACATGTGTACCAAGGCCAGAGAGTCCTATGGGTTCAACAACGTGGGTGAGTAGTCACTACCAACGTTTCCTCCATTTTTTTAAATCACTGAGAAAATGTCAGTTCTGCTGTGCACAAACTTGAACGTTGTGAAAATTCTGTGCAACTTCCGTTGTGCGTTTACTGTGAACACTAAGGCTGTACCTGCTTCAAGTTTGTTTTAACAGTGGTCAAGTAGGCTACTGTGGCTATTTGATCAGAACATAGGCCTACCAGAGTGGCCAACCATCGAAAACAATTGAGAAAATGCATCCCATAACATTTAACATGGAAATAGCTGTTCTATCGTTCAGCCTAAAGTAGCAGCCAATGTATGGTGTTTAATGTAGGCCTACATTCCATGAGACTTCATAAAACAACATGCAGGTCTTGACATGAACCTGTTTATCCACTGAAGATGAGGTTGTGTTGTTTGATGCAAGAAACCACTTTACAAAATAAGATGCATTATTATTCCCATACCATTATTACAGAGAATCAGACACATTATGCAAACCTCTCTCAAAATACAACACTGCCCCTTTAAGAGAAAAATAAGCTCTTTACCTGACTGGCTTTTCAAAGCTTTTGTGCTCTTGTAGGAAGCAGTCACTCCCCTATTGCTGACTACTACTGATCTATAACTAGGCTAATAACTCACTAACTAGGAAAGGATACAAACAAATGTACAAATCTGCACACGTCGCTGCTTGTAGCTCTCGCTTTGATCACAAAACAAGCGCATCTACACACGACTGCTCATGCTGTAAAAACAGTCCAGTTCAAAGTGAATGGCACAGATCCATATATAGCAATTGTCTATTTGCATATAGGCCTACTGCAGCTCTTCTTGGTTATGGCGCATCAGTCCGTGTAGATTATGGGCCTGAGTCGTGCCGGTCAATGCAATAGAATTCTACTCCGATGCATTCTGCCTACAATAAAATCTCTTTAGTTCGTTTTCATACGGTTGAAAGTGGCTAATATTGTGTTAATCAATCAATTCCCACAGTAAAAGGAAACGTTGATAGTGTTACCTAATGGGGAAAACTGAGTGAAGTTAATTTGCCTGTTTCTCCACGTGCGCCGATATTTCTTCAGCACGGCAGAGTCCCGGGGAGCTGGTATTGGTCACTCCTCCGTACTCTTGCTGGCCTGTAGTGGAGAACGGGTTTGGACAGTGGGTTTTCAATTCATTGGATTTCTTCACTTGCTGAAGTCCTGGTCAAGAATGTTAAGAATGAATCTGTTTTAATGTATGACTTTTAATGTCTTTCTCTCCCTCTCTCATCCACCTCTCTCCGTCTCTCTCTTTATCCCTCCTCTTCCACTCTCCCTCTCTCTCTCCTTCCCCACTCTCTCAGTGGGCTACCCTAAAGAGGAGCGTTTTGCGGGCCGTCCGACCCACAGGACCAGTGGTGTGTATGAGCTGCTAAAAGGGAAGGCTTCCATGGGGTTCCACTCTGGCTGGGAACAGCCTCACTGGTTCTATAAACCTGGAGACGATGCCGGTTACAAGTAAGATACCAAAACAGTCAATCAATCAATCAATACAAATATGACACTAGACTGAGCGTTAACCCAATGAGTCCCACCATAACGCTGGCGTGATTTAGGACTTCAAACCCTTTTTATACATTGTGTGTTTGCACTACAGACTTATACCATTGGGTTTGTCTATTCCTTCTGCATCCGTAGATACCAAACATTAGTCTGTGATTAACTGGGTCTGAGTTAGAAAGACGTTTGTGAGACAAGGGTGGATTCCGAAAGGCCCGGGGCCGGGTCTTATTACAAAAACGTCTGTAGAGTCAGAATGGCTTGAGATAGCTTTTAATATTTTGCATCTATGAGACTCTCAAGCATCACACACGTGTAGCATGTTTTGCTCTATGACCTTCACAAGCTACACAAGAGTCGTTAGAAGGTAAGGGGTTCCTCTACATAGAAGGTCATAGAAAATCTCAGGACATAGTGTCCATAATACTGTAATAAGCTCACATAGTTGCTTTTACAAACTCCGCACAGTTGTCATTGACTAGTAGGATATTCCTTTCCCACAGAGCAAACCATTTCTGTACTTGCAGCATTCATATAAATTCATTTTTTATCAGGTTTGTCCTTTGGCAGACAATATTTTTTATAAATTGACACACACAGACACACACACACACACACACACACACACAGACGACAGCAGTGTGGTTTCGTCCCGGTGCAGCTGAATGTGTGTTACAATGTTCAAGGACTTGGTGTTCTTTCTTTGTGGGATGGGAGGTGGGAGGTTAGGATAGGTGGAGGAGTGGAGACCACCCCCTGTAAATATATCTGCCAGCCCCAATGGGTCTTACAGAGGTGAGCTCACCGGATGTAACATGGCATTATATAACAGTTACTCTACACAATACAACCATTTAGAGACGACATCAAAACACATTTATTTAATTTGAAGGCCTTGGTATATGAAAATATTTTTACATATGTAAAACTATAAAACCTCCTGTATAAGGGCTCAGTGATGCAACATTATGTAAGTACTGGCAGTGAATAGTCTCCTTCCTAACGCCATGTCTTTGTATGACTGTTATTTTATAACACAGCGTTGAGCTAGCCAGTAAATACACTATATATACAAAAGTATCTGGACACCCCTTCAAATTAGTGGATTCGGCTATTTCAGCCACACCTGTGTAAAATTGAGCACACAGCCATGCAATCTCCATAGAGAAGCATTGGCAGTAGAATGGCCTTACTGAAGAGCTTAGTGACTTCCAACATGGCACTGTCATAGGATGCCACCTTTCTAACAAGTAAGTCCGTCAAATTTCTGCCCTGCAAGAGCTGCCCCGGTCAACTGTAAGTGCTGTTATTGTGAAGTGGAAACATCTAGGAGCAACAATGGCTCAGCCGCGAAGTGGTAGGTCACACAAGCTCTCATAATGGGACCGACGTGTGCTGAAGCGCATAGCGTGTAAAAATCGTTTGTCCTCGGTTGCAACACTCACCACTGAGTTCCAAACTGCCTCTGGAAGCAACGTCAGCAAAAATAACTGTTTGTCGGGAGCTTCATGAAATGGGTTTCCATGGTTGAGCAGCCGCACACAAGCCTAAGATCACCATGCACAATGCCAAGCGTCGGCTGGAGTGATGTAAAGCTCGCCGCCTTTGGACTCTGGAGCAGTGGAAACGCACTCTCATGAGTCATGAATTACGCTTCACCATCTGGCAGTCCGACGGACTAATCTGGGTTTGGTGGATGCCAGGAGAACGCTACCTGCCCGACCACATAGTGCCAACTGTAAAGTTTGGTGGAGGAGGAATAATGGTCTGGGGCTGTTGTTCATGGTTCAGGCCCCTTAGTTCTAAAGAAGGGAAATCTTAAATCTGCAGCATACAATGACATGCCTTGCCTTGCCCTCTTCAGGACTGTGCAGGTCTGTCTCAGTCAATACTTGGTCATTACATTTGAAATATACCAAGTAACTAAACCCCCAAGTGTCTGTCTGTTTACTCCCCAGGCCTAGTTTCAGGCGTACCAACTGGTTCTTTCCGGTGGGGAGGGAGTGTAAGCTGGTGATGGAGAAGGTTGGGGTCATTGACCTGACACCCTTCGGCAAGTTCATGGTTAAAGGGAAGGATTCTCAGAAACTTCTGGACAGACTGTTCGCCAACACAATGCCTAAGGTAAGAATAACACTATACACAACAACTCACTGTATTATTCTGCTATACACAACTCACTGTATTACTCTGCTATACACAATTCACTGTATTACTCTGCTATACACAATTCACTGTATTACTCTGCTATACACAACTCACTGTATTACTCTGCTATACACAATTCACTGTATTACTCTGCTATACACAATTCACTGTATTACTCTGCTATACACAATTCACTGTATTACTCTGCTATACACAACTCACTGTATTACTCTGCTATACACAATTCACTGTATTACTCTGCTATACACAACTCACTGTATTACTCTGCTATACACAATTCACTGTATTACTCTGCTATACACAACTCACTGTATTACAACTCGCTGTATTACAACTCACTGTATTACAACTCACTATTTTACAGCTCACTGTGCTTCTATATCACATCTTACTGTATCTCACCAACACTAGGCCCAAAGCGAGAGGGACTAACTGTATCACTGCATCACACAAGGCAAAACTCACTCACTCATAGACAGCTCACTGCACCACTGTATAACTCACTGTATAACTCAGTGTATAACTCAGTGTATAACTCAGTGTATAACTCACTGTATAACTCACTGTATAACTCACTGTATAACTCAGTGTATAACTCAGTGTATAACTCACTGTATAACTCACTGTATAACTCAGTGTATAACTCACTGTATAACTCAGTGGCAGTGTTCAGTTTTCTGCCCAGTTAGAGGTTTATGTTATATTTATGTTTCACTGTCTCTCTGTCAGGTGGGCCTGACTAACATCAGCCACATGTTGACCCCCACTGGGAGAGTCTACGCTGAGGTCACCATTACCCAGCTCACACCTGGAGAGTTCCTCCTCATCACAGGATCCGGATCAGAGCTGCACGACCTCAGGTAACAAAGACAGACTCTAAGCAGCCCAGGCCAGCTAACAAGGTGTAGTGTCAAGCCGTCCCATATAAAATGATTCAACCCAGTTAGAAACACTGGTAGTATAACTCAGTAATCCAACCTCTAACAGCAGCTGTTACTGTAACGACCCCTCTCTCTGCTCCAATAGGCACACAGCACATTAAAAACGAATTCATCTCTCATACACCCTGAGACAGTCTGGTGGTGTTGTGTAGCACCCCCTAGTGGTAACAGTAGAAGGGCTGACCTATCTTTTCCACTAACATACCTGATTCAACTAAATCAAGTTCATATTGAAGACTTTGATTAGTTGAATCAACATTGTGTCAGTGTTACTTTTCCTTTCTGAGTTGAAGTTGTAAATTTAACCATATAACGCTACGTGTCCCTCCCTAACCCCAGGTGGATAGAGAAGGAGGCAGCAGAGGGGGCGTATGATGTAGACATTTCTAACGTGACAGAGGACATTGGGGTGTTGGGTGTGGCTGGACCAAAGGCTAGAGACGTTCTACAGAAACTCACTCAGGAGGACATGAGTGACGCAAGCTTCAAGTTCCTCCACTGCAAACCTATTCAACTGGCTGGCATCAACCTCAGAGCTATCAGGATCTCCTACACAGGTGTGTGTGTGTGTGTTTAAGAGTACATGTAGCATGTGAGTGCATGTACAGATCAACTAACTGACTGTGTGTGTGTGTTTCAGGTGAGTTGGGCTGGGAGCTGTACATTCCTCAGAAGGACATGGCAGCAGTGTACCAGACTATCATGGCAGCGGGAGAGGACGAGGGCATCGACAACTTTGGTACCTACGCCATGTCATCACTACGACTGGAGAAAGGCTTCAGAGGCTGGGGCGCAGAGGTACGTACACACACACACACACACACACAGACACACACACACACACACACACACACACACACACACACACACACACACCTGTTTAAGTTGTTTGTGGATGTTGGACTGATGTTCTTGTCTCATCAGATGAACTGTGACACCAACCCTCTGGAAGCTGGTCTGGACTACTTCCTCAAACTCAACAAGGTAGACATTGTTACTAACTACTGCTGTTTCACCAGTCAACCACAGTATGTGTTCTAATAGAGGGGTTTATATTCAACCATGTAGCTTATTGTAGTCAGTATACTAAGTCTACTTAGTTAACATTTCCCCTACACACCTGTATTCTTTTTGGGTTATTTATGCTACGTATAGATACACACACACACACACACACACACACACACACACACACACACACACTCTAACATCTCTTCCTGTCTGTCTCCAGCCTGCAGACTTCATCGGTAAGGCAGCGCTGCAGGAGATCAAAGCTAAAGGTCTGAAGAGGAAGCTGTCATACATCACCATGGATACGGACAATGTTGACCCAGAGGGCAATGAGACCATCTGGATCAATGGCAAGGTGTGTGTGTGTGTGTGTGTGTGTGTGTGTGTAAATGTTTTCCTACGTTATCAGGACCACAATGTTCTGACAAGTCACCAGAATGTTCTGACAAGTCACCAGAATGTTCTGACAAGGTAGGAAAACAAGAAGAAAAAAAATGAATTTGTTAAAATGCTATTTTAGGCTTAAGGGTTAGGTTTGGGATTAAGGTTGTGTGTGTGTGTGTGTGTGTGTGTGTGTGTGTGTGTGTGTGTGTGTGTGTGTGTGTGTGTGTGTGTGTGTGTGTGTGTGTCAGCTGGTATAGAGGGAACACAACATCAGAGGCTTACACTTCCACCCAACGTTTGCCTTCCTGCTCTATCTGTCCTAGGTGGTTGGTAACACTACATCTGGGGCCTACAGCTACACTACCCAGCAGAGCCTGGCGTTTGCCTACCTGCCAGTAGGGCTGTGTTCTGTGGGGCAGAAGGTGGAGGTGGAGATGTTGGGGAGGAAGTACCCTGCCATGGTGATCCAGGAGCCTCTGGTCCTCACAGAACCCACCAGGACCCGGCTGCAGAAGAAGGCCAAGAGCAAGGCATAGAAGCTGGGGATGGACAGGGAACTAGCTTACAACCAGAGAACCAGACCTGGGTCGAAAATAGGTAGTTTTTTCTTTCAAATATTTACAATGGTGCTAATTTCGACCAAGGTTCGCAAACGGAAGAGCCGACACCAACCAAGCAACCACACGGAGGTGGACTATGCTGGCTGACAAAGTGACTGTTATGAAAAAGACTGAAATGTGATGAACGATACTCAAATGACACCTTATTTCCTGTTTTGTGAACTGTGTTTATAGGGTATCATTTGAGACAGAGACTTTGACTGTGAAGTAAAAAGAATCACTTACTGTTTGGTCACCTGGTGAGGAAGAATCAGCTAGAACAACCTAGAATGTTCATGTAAGAGCTTAACTCTAGTTTCCGATGTGGACCTATGGACATATTGGAACGTAGCCCTATACTTGTATTCATATCAGTAGTCATAGTAATACAGGTCCAATGGAGACGTTTTTATGTCAATATCAAGTAATTTTTGAGTAACAGTGAAGTACCTTACCTGATTGGTTTCAATGAAAATGGTCAACAAGAAACACAAACCGCTTCCAAGCTAAGAGACATTTATCAAGCAGTACTGTATCTAGGACTGTCTGGGAGTGGTCTGAGTTGGGAGGGGAAAACTGAAAACCAGCTGTTATTGGCAGAGAGGTTTGGAACTCTCTTTCTTATTGGTCTATTAACTCATTTACCGCCTGGTGATGTCATCAGGAAGGCCAAAACTCCATCCAACCAAAACAGGCTGAAATTTCTGGTGGTCTTTTCAAACAGCTGTTACACTAAAAGGGCATTTTCACAGTAATATTCCAACCTGTAGTGTGTAAATGTATATAAAACACAGAAAAATGTTTTTTCACTGGGCCTTTAAAGTCATGATACCTTTGGCTGAAGTCTTGAATCCATCCAACCCTTAGAATGTGATCATTAAGTACCTGAACCTTAACTGCTGAGCAACAGAGCCAATCATTACTGTTAGGTAGCATTTTAATGTCACAGTTTTGCAGTGTTATAATGAATGGCTTTTTTAATTCCAAGTATTAATGGTTATTTTAAGGTTGAAAAGCAGTCTTGGTAGAAGTGCAATTGAACGAGAAGAACAGGACAATTAAATGCTGCTTAACATCCTACTGTAGTCTGTACGTTATGCAGAAGAGACTATTAACTATGATAATGCTTTGCACAAACCTCAGTCCTGAAAGCATGTCGGGCATATTGCAGGTAATAATAAACTAACCACAAGGCAGGACAAGCTAAGGAAACAGTATTTCTAAATATCTTTATCTTTTACATTATTTTGTCAAATTGTCTGTACATTTCAACATTTGTTAATTAAAGCCAATTCCAAGCTTGGTCCTGTGTTATGTGTTTTGTAATGATTCTAGATATTTCAAACACTAGAATTCATCCCTCGCTCTTTGGAGCAACATCAATTAAGTTGGTTATTTTAACTTTGCAGAGTATTGCAAGTGCCTCTGCACTATACCACTACACAACATTACACAACATTACACACCACTACACAACATTACACACCAATACACAACATTACACAACATTACACAACATTACACAACATTACACACCACTACACAACATTACACAACATTACACAACATTACACAACATTACACACCACTACACAATATCCAGGAGTAACCAACAATAGAAGATTCACCAGAATGAAATTAATATATTGCAGGCAGCCTATGTGAATCATCATGTAATTAACAAGTTTTCCTTGATCAGAATCCTGATATGGAACACAGAACTCTGTTACTACGCCAAAATCAAATCAATTGTATTTGTCACATGCTTGGTAAACAACAGGTGTAGACTAACAGTGAAATGCTTGGTAAACAACAGGTGTCGACTAACAGTGAAATGCTTGGTAAACAACAGGTGTAGACTAACAGTGAAATGCTTAGTTATGGGTCCTTTTCTGGCCATGCAGAGAGAAAGATAAAGATACACAGTGAATAACAATAATGAGTAAAAATAGCATGGTTACAGGGATTACCAGTACGAGTCAATGTGCTGGGGTACGAGTCAATGTGCTGGGGTACGAGTCAATGTGCTGGGGTACGAGTCAATGAGGTAGCTACACTACATGAACAAAAGTATGTGGACACCTGCTCGACAAACATCTCATTCCAAAGTCATGGGCATTAATATGGAGTTGGTCCCCCCTTTGCTGCTATAACAGCCTTCACTCTGCTGGGAAGGCTTTCCACTAGATGTTGGAACATATTGCTGCCGGGACTTGCTTCCATTCAGCCACAAGAGCATTAGTGAGGTCAGGCACTGATGTTGGGCGATTAGGTCTGGCTCGCAGTCGGCATTCCAATTAATCCCAAAGGTGTTCGATGGGGTTGAGGTCAGGGCTCTGTGCAGGCCAGTCAAGTTCTTCCACACCAATTTCGACAAACCATTTCTGAATTGACCTTGTTTTGTGCACAGGGGCATTGTCATGTGGAAACATTAAAGGGCCTTCCCCAAACAGTTGCCACAAAGTTGGAAGCACAGAATCATCTAGAATGTCATTGTATGCTGTAGCGTTAAGCCTTTCCTTCACTGGAACTAAGGGGCCTGAACCATGAAAATCAGCCCCAGACCATTATTCCTCCTCCACCAAACTTTACAGTTAGCACTATGCATTTGGGCAGATAGCGTTCTCCAGGCATCCGCCAAACCCAGATTCATACATCGGACTGCCAGATGGTTAAGCCTGATTCATCACTCCAGAGAATGCGTTTCCACTGTTCCAGAGTCCAACGGTGGTGATCTTTACAACACTCCAGCCCTCGCTTGGCTGCCATGGAAACCCATTTCATGAAGCTGCCGACTAACAGTTGTTGTCCTGACGATGTTTCCAGAGGCAGTTTGGAACTCGGTAGTGAGTGTTGCAACCGAGGACAGACGATTTTTTCTTGTTTCAGCAGTCGGCGGTCCCGTTCTGTGAGCTTGTGTGGTCTACCTATTTGCGGGTGAACCGTAGATGCACCTAGAAGTTTCCACTTGGCGAACTGACTTGTTGGAAAGGTGTCATACTATGATGTTGCCACGTTGAAAGTCACTGAGCTCTTCAGTAAGGCCATTCTACTGCCAATGTTTGTCTATGGAGATTGGATGGCTGTGTGATTGTTTTTTTACACCTGTCAGCAAGGATTGTGGCTGAAATTGCCAAATCCACTAATTTGAAGGGGTGTCCACATACTTGTGTATATATGGTGTATGTACAGTACATATAGGTAGTGGTAAAGTGACTAGGCAACAGGACAGATAACAGACAGTAACAGTAGTGTGTGGGGTGAGTGTGTTTGTGTGGCATCAGTATGCGTGTGTGTACATGTTATGCGTGTGTGGGCGTAGAAATGGATAAATCAGACTTTTCTGCAGCAGGTAGCTCTGGCTGGGCAACTTAATCTTGTATCAGATTGAGGGACTAACTTACTTCCACTAGCTACTACTAGCTAGCATGACTATAGCCAGTGACAATTTACAATTGACAATTTACAATTGATCCTATAATTTCTAAAGATCTGCATGCCAGTTAGGATTTTCATATAAGCATTGTAGGTACATATTCAACTGTGCCCAGAAAATTTCTAACTGTCCACAAACTGAATATGTCCATTCAGCCACACCCCACAAAGCTCCACTATGCCTACCTGTACCAAGGTGCTGTCCATTCAGCCACACCCCACGTTGTTGTCAGGTTGTTATGGGGGCATGTGTCCTCATAGAAATATAATTACATATCTATTGGTCTCATTTGTCACATTGACCTTAATAGTTAACCAGGTCTAGACCCTGAAAGAACAAGCATATTATTGATTGGCCAGAGAATACACTGACGGGGTCTGAATCAGTCCCTGAAAAGATAAAAACCAGACAAATCATATCAAATACAATTTTATTTGACACGTTTCATAAACAACAGGTGTAGACTAACTGTAAGGATCGGCATTCCCAAGAAAAAAAAGAAGTAATAAGAAAAATAACACACTGAATAACGAATGAGGTAGATATGTACATATAGGTAGAGGTAAAGTGACTAGTCAACAGGATATATAATAAACAGTTGAGGTAGATATGTACATATAGGTAGAGGTAAAGTGACTAGACAACAGGATAGATAATAAACAGTAACAGTTGAGGTAGATATGTACATATAGGTAGAGGTAAAGTGACTAGTCAACAGGATAGATAATAAACAGTAACAGTTGAGGTAGATATGTACATATAGGTAGAGGTAAAGTGACTAGACAACAGGATAAATAATAAACAGTTGAGGTAGATATGTACATATAGGTAGAGGTAAAGTGACTAGACAACAGGATAGATAATAAACAGTAACAGTTGAGGTAGATATGTATATATAGGTAGAGGTAAAGTGACTAGTCAACAGGATAGATAATAAACAGTAACAGTTGAGGTAGATATGTACATATAGGTAGAGGTAAAGTGACTAGTCAACAGGATAGATAATAAACAGTTGAGGTAGATATGTACATATAGGTAGAGGTAAAGTGACTAGACAACAGGATAGATAATAAACAGTAACAGTTGAGGTAGATATGTACATATAGGTAGAGGTAAAGTGACTAGACAACAGGATAGATAATAAACAGTAACAGTTGAGGTAGATATGTACATATAGGTAGAGGTAAAGTGACTAGACAACAGGATAGATAATAAACAGTAACAGTTGAGGTAGATATGTACATATAGGTAGAGGTAAAGTGACTAGACAACAGGATAGATAATAAACAGTTGAGGTAGATATGTACATATAGGTAGAGGTAAAGTGACTAGACAACAGGATAGATAATAAACAGTTGAGGTAGATATGTACATATAGGTAGAGGTAAAGTTACTAGTCAACAGGATAGATAATAAACAGTAACAGTTGAGGTAGATATGTACATATAGGTAGAGGTAAAGTTACTAGTCAACAGGATAGATAATAAACAGTAACAGTTGAGGTAGATATGTACATATAGGTAGAGGTAAAGTGACTAGACAACAGGATAGATAATAAACAGTCACAGTTGAGGTAGATATGTACATATAGGTAGAGGTAAAGTGACTAGTCAACAGGATAGATAATAAACAGTAACAGTTGAGGTAGATATGTACATATAGGTAGAGGTAAAGTGACTAGTCAACAGGATAGATAATAAACAGTTGAGGTAGATATATACATATAGGTAGAGGTAAAGTGACTCGCATACCCTCAACTCATTCCACCAACTTAATAGAATAGAGGTCTGAACAGTTTCAGTAACACCCAGAGTATCCACTAGAGGTCAGCATGTCCTTGTATGTGACCCTGGTTAGTCTGTCAGCCGCTCTCCTTCCCTCTCTGTAGAGCAGTGGTGTCAAACTCCTTCCATAGATGGCCTAAGGTCTGCAGATGTTTGTTTTTTCCTTTCAAAACCTGCAGACCCTACGTGGAATGAGTTTGACACCTGTGGTATAGAGGATCATTATCACACAGATGGGAGCTATTAAGAAACGGAAACCGTGAGTTGAAAGGTTCTCAGCAGCTACAGACAATTGTGAGCACAGGAAGTCAAGACGTGCTCTGGAGGCCGAATGTTAGATTGTTAGATTCCACTCTGTGATCTGCAGGTTGAACATGGTGAGATTGTAGACTCCTAAATTGATAGTGCAGTTTGTTTAAGTGATTTTATAGCTAGCTAGCTACGTTACATGATAATGTCGTTGCCATTATTGTGTGTAGCTGCGTTTGCTAGCTAGCCAGCAGTGTTGTGGTACTCGAGACCACATATTGAGAGTCTGTCTTGTCTGTCTTATCAGCTTCCATTCAGTCAGTGCATAAAACCTCTTCGCCAGGCAAAATATTCTTGAAACATGAATATAGTATCTTAACAGCCTTTATATCTATTATGGATGTTTGCGCAGTGGCGAACCTACAGGCCTTCAGTGTGTGACCCACTGGGGAGCCAGGCCCTGACAGGCCCACCCAATCAAATTCATTTGGGTTAAGCATTGTTGTGGACATTTTTCTATTTAAAAAAGTGTGATTTTGAGATTGAAAATCTGAAAAATCTAGAGAAAATCTAATAAAAAAAACAGGAAAACAGGATTTTTCACACAGGGTGACATTCCTTTGCTGAGTGGGCTGTTTGGGAACTTTTTGGCAAAATTAGAGTATACACACTTCTCCAGGCACCACTACACCACCACTACACCACTGCAGATGGAAAGACAGCAGTCACACACAGCATGATGTTAAAGGATAAGCAGTCCATAAACTGGGATGTATGTACTGTAGGTCAAAGCAGGGGGCCTGGAGAGTAGGAACGTTGGGTCAGTCACTGAAAGGTTGCTGGATCGAATCCCTGAACTCACAAGGTAAAAATCTGTCATTCAGCCCCTAAACAAGGCAGTTAACCTAATGTTCCCCGGGCGGCAAAGACGTGGATGTGGATTAAGACAGCCCACCGCACCTCTCTGATTCAGAGGTTGGGTTAAATGATTAAGCCAATACATTCCTTGGTAGTCCAAAACATCAGGTTGTAAATCACAGCTGGCCTGGTACATTGTTACTCAATTACTCAATAATTTGGACAAAAACGGACAAATGTAACTAAGGCTGGGAATGTCAATACAATCAAACGTATTGTAGCACCTTACGGTCGGATGCCGAGCTGTTGCCATTCCAGTCGGTGATGCGACCTGTCAGGATGCTCTCAATGGTGCAGTTGTAGAACCTGGGGACCCATGCCAAACCTTTTCAGTCTCCTGAAGGGGAATAGGTGTTGTCATGCCCTCTTCATGACTGTCTTGGTGTGTTTGGACCATCATAGTTTGTTGGTGATGTGGACACCAAGGAACTTCAAACTCTCGACCCGCTCCACTACAGCCCCGTCAATGTTAATGGGGGCGTGTTCGGCCCTTCTTTTCCTGTAGTCCACGATCATCTCCTTTGTCTTGATCACATTGAGGGAGAGGTTGTTGTCCTGGCACCACACTGCCAGGTCTCTGACCTCCTCCCTATAGGCTGTCTCATCGTTGTTGGTGATCAGGCCAACCACTGATGTATCGTCAGCAAACTTAATGATGGTGTTGGAGTCGTGCCTGGCCATGGAGTCTTGGGTGAACAGGGAGTACAGAAGAGGACTAAGCACATACCCCTGAGGGGCCCCGGTGTTGAGGATCAGCGTGGCAGATGTGTTGTTGCCTACCCTTACCACCTGGGGGCGGCCCGTCAGGAAGTCCAGGATCCAGTTGCAGAGGGAGGTGTTTAGTCCCAGGGTCCTTAGCTTAGTGATGAGCTTTGAGGGCACTATGGTGTTGAACGCTGAGCTGTAGTCAATGAACCGCATTCTCATGTAGGTGTTCCTTTTGTCCAGGTGGGAAAGGGCAGTGTGGAGTGTGAAAATGCGTCATCTGTGGATCTGTTGGGGCGGTCTAGGGTTTCCGGGATGATGGTGTTGATGTGAGCCATGACCAGCCTTTCAAAGCACTTCATGGCTACCGACGTGAGTGCTACGGGTCTGTAGTCATTTAGGCAGGTAACCTTAGTGTTCTTGGGCACAGGGACTATTGTGGTCTGCTTGAAACGTGGGTATTACAGAAGTTGAAAATGTCAATGAAGACACTTGCCAGTTGGTACATGCCCTGGTATTCTATCTGGCCACGTGGTCTTGTGAATGTTGACCTATTAAAGGTCTTGCTCACATCGGCTACAGCGAGCGTGATCACACAGTCGTCCAGAACAGCTGGTGCTCTCATGCATGGTTCAGTGTTGCTTGCCTCGAAGCGAGCATAAAAGGCATTTAGCTGGTCTGGTAGGCTCGCGTCACTGGGCAGCTCGCGGCAGTGTTTCCCTTTGTAGTCTGTAATAGTTTGCCAGCCCTGCCACATCCGACGGTCGTCAGAGCCGGCGTAGTAGGATTCAATCTTAGTCCTGTATTTACGCTTTGCCTGTTTGATGGTTTGTCTAAGGGCAAAGCGGGATTTCTTATGAGCATCTGGATTAGTGTCCCGCTCCTTGAAAGCGGCAGCTCTAGCCTTTAGCTCGGTGCAGATGTTGTCTGTAATCCATGGCTTCTGGTTAGGATATGTACGTACGGTCACTGTGGGGACGACGTCGTCAATGCACTTATTGATGAAGCCAGTGACTGAGGTGGTATACTCCTCAATGCCATTGGATGAAACACGGAACCTATTCCAGTCTGTGCTAGCAAAACAGTCCTGTAGTGTAGCATCTGCGTCATCTGACCACTTTCGTATTGAGCGAGTCACTGGTACTTCCTGCTTTAGTTTTTGCTTGTATGCAGGAATCAGGAGGTTGTAATTATTGTCAGATTTGCCAAATGGAGGGCGAGGGAGAGCTTTGTATGTGTCTCTATGTGTGGAGTAAATGTGGTCTAGAGTTTTTTTTCCCTCTGGTTGCACATGTGACATGCTGGTAGAAATTAGGAAAAATTTATTTAAGTTTGCTTGCATTAAAGTCCCCGGCGACTAGGAGCGCCACCTCTGGATGACCATTTCCTTGTTTGCCTTATAAAGCTCATTGAGTGCGGTCTTAGTGCCAGCATCGGTTTGTGGTGGTAAATAGACGGCCACGAATAATATAGATGAGAACTCTCTTGATAGATAGTGTGGTCTACAGCTTATCATGAGATACTCTACCTCAGGCGAGCAATACTTTGAGACTTCTTTAATTTTAGACATCGCGCACCAGATGTTATTGACAAATGGGCCTGGTCTCCGGAGAGCAGTATATCCTTCACGTCGGCCTCATTAAAGAAACATCTTTGTCCAGTTTGAGGTGAGTAATCGCTGTTCTGATGTCCAAAAGCTATTTTCTGTTGTAAGAGAAGGTAGCAGCAACTTTGTGTACAAATTGCGCACCGGTCTGTGTAGACTACGGTCCCGGACAAGACAGATGTGTTTATTCGGTTTTATTTATTAATAAAACAATTTATTTATTTATCTATTAATTGTCCAAACGCACGGCCGCTTTCACACTCTATATTGCTATAGAATTTTCACAAATGCCTTAGTATACGTAATTCCCAAACATTCCACAAATTTATGAAAACGTGAAAATTACCAGTGGTCGTTTTCTTTTTTTTTTTTGACACTTAAAAAAAGTGTCAATCTTCCTGGTGGTGTATCTGAACAGATTTTACTATGATTTAATGTAGCTAAAATGATGTCAGTTCCACTTTAAATGAAACAATGTTTCACACACAAGTTATTTTCAACAGCAAGTACGCTGCAATATAAAACATAGTTCCACTCACCAGATGATGATCAATTGAAACGTAACTTCTTGTTGAAAGTTATTCTTGAAAAGGGAGAAGCTAACCAGCTGGCACGATCAATCAGTCACTTTCAGGAACTTTGTCAAATTGGTTATTAGAAAAGCAGAAACATAAAATGTTCTTTCACAACAGAAATACTGGACATTTGGAACTCTTATGGTGATTTGACAAAATTACAATCATGGTCTTGAATTGGACTCACATTTTTCTGGTCTCGGTCTTGACTTGGTCTCGGACTCCTTGTCCCCCTCCCAGTCTCGGTCTTGACTCAGTCTCGCCCCCTCTGTTCTTGGTCTTGACTAGGACTGGATTTGCTCCAGTCTGGCTTTAGGTTGTCTCGAACACAACACTGATTTGGGTGGCTGGATTCTTTGACAATTTTTAGGGCCTTCCTCTGACACCATCTGGTATAGAGGTAATGGATGGCAGAGAGCTCGGCCCCAGTGATGTACTGGGCCGTACACACTACCATCTGCACCACCTTACAGTCGGACGCCAAGCAGGAGAACTATGGTGCAGGAGAACTATGGTGCAGGAGAACTATGGTGCAGTAGAACTATGGTGCAGGAGAACTAGTGGTCAATACAGCGCTGGGTTTTGGTTGATTGGACAAATATAGCAATCAATGAATGCTCATGTCACACATTGATTACATGAGATGAGATAAACCTTGACATCTGGGCCTGTTAATGGAGAGATGCTGGTTGGTTTCCTCTAAACCTTGACATCTGGGCCTGTTAATGGTTGGCATCCGAAGCTTCTAGGTAAAAGCATCTTTGAAGGTTGAGGAGGATAAAGTAATTTTTAGGAGTAGCAGGGTTTTACAAGCTAATTACAAGTCAGGAACAAATCTGTGAGAGTAAAGTGGAGAGGTTTGTGCTTGTGGTGGGCTGAGGTAGCTGAGGCCTGCTTCACTGGTTCTCATCTTAACCCTTACCATTAAACTCTGCTTTCTGGGCCCAGATAGTGAGTGACTACGTCTTTGTCTGTTCCTTCAAAGCTTTCAAATACAATGACTGCAGTTTGTGACTAAGTCAAGGTGATAAAGCCTTACATGTATGTATTTTCTCTCTGTTCTAGATTACACACCAGCCATGAATGAATCTTTAGGATTTAATTAATCCTTTTTCTCTCCTTGTAAGTTGCAGCCTCATACAGTATGTCTCAGCCCAGCCCTGTAGAAACACAAACACACAGTTCAGAAAGCTTGGAGGAGCACTCTGAGATTCCTTAGCGATAAAACCCTCTGTTAGCTAATTGGTGCACTGGGGCCTTACTGTAAGCGAGAGAGAAAAAAGGGGCGAGAGAGCTGGGTGGAGAGAGAGAAAGGATAGGAGTGAGAGTGTGTGAGAAAACTGGGAAAGGGAGAGAGAGAGAGAGAGAGAGAGAGAGAGAGAGAGAGAGAGAGAGAGAGAGAGAGAGAGAGAGAGAGAGAGAGAGAGAGAGAGAGAGAGAGAGAGAGAGAGAGAGAGAGAGAAAAAAAAAGGATTGGAGAGAGTGTGTGAGTAAGAGCTGGGGAGAGAGAATGAAAGAGAGAGAGCTGGGGAGAGAGAATGAAAGAGAGAGAGCTGGGGAGAGAGAATGAAAGAGAGAGAGATGGGGAGAGAGAATGAAAGAGAGAGAGAGAGAGCTGGGGAGAGAGAATGAAAGAGAGAGAGAGAGCTGGGGAGAGAGAATGAAAGAGAGAGAGAGAGCTGGGGAGAGAGAATGAAAGAGAGAGAGAGAGCTGGCATAGAGAAGGAGCAAAAGCAGATTGAAAATGAATTAGTGATCAGAGCAGGACTAAAGCGCCTTTTCCCGAACACACTGGAAGCTGCTGCGACTACTTCCTGAACTCCCACGACACTTCTCTCCTCTTCTTCCCCTCCTTTCCTCCACCTCTCCTTCTCCCCGTCTCCCTATCCCATGGTGAGCCCAGGACGATTGGTCTATTCTGTTTATACTGGACTAGTCTCATGGTAGAGTGCCTGTCTGTCTGTCTCTGTCTGTTTGAGAAGCATAGACAAATGAAAAGACAAAGAAGCAGAAAGAAATGTACCTTTTTCCTGTTTCTGGAAAGCTAGAATTTATGGCCTGAACTCATCAAAGGCGAGGTGTGATCTATTTTATATTGTATGTTCGGGCAGGTTGTCCACTTTGACGCCTCGCACAATTACAACGTTTCTCTATTTTTGCATTTGATCAGTGGTGCTGTTGTCACACAAAACAATATGAATGTTGTCATTACTCACTTTTTTAGAGCTCATTTGAATTGGGAGAGGTAGCTGAGGGTTGAGACTTTACCATACATGCTAAATTAAACCAATTCATCCACTTATGGTCACTGCCTGTCCCGTCCTTTACCCCCACCTCACTCTGCCTGTCCCGTCCTTTCCCCCCACCTCACTCTGCCTGTCCCGTCCTTTACCCCCACCTCACTCTGCCTGTCCCGTCCTTTCCCCCCACCTCACTCTGCCTGTCCCGTCCTTTCCCCCCACCTCACTCTGCCTGTCCCGTCCTTTACGTGAGTTTTAACCAACCTTTTGTGAATGGATCAATTCCCTGATCCCAAGAGCCATGGTCATTGGTCAAACAACCTAGTAGCCATGTTGTTTCATCTCCACCTCCCTACTGTTTCCCTGCCTCTGAGGGAGTTCTTCTAGGAGTTCTGTGCTTCAGAGGTCTAACCACTGTGTTGTTAATGGGATTAATTTACTTGGTATCAATGTTACGCCTCAATGTATGAATCCCCTCAGACCTCATAGATCCAGTCATGTTGGTTAGTAGTGCTTACCAAGCATGCTGTACTCTCATGGGGAATTGTTGTATCATTTGAATTGTTGTATCATTTGAATTGTTGTATCATTTCAATTGTTGTATCATTTCAATTGATGTATCATTTGAATTGTTGTATCATTTGAATTGTTGTATCATTTGAATTGTTGTATCATTTTAATTGTGTCAGTTAGTGGAAAGAGAAAGAACAGACAGTGCTTTTTTAAAGAGGAGTTGGAAGGTATCTAACTGGCCTCTGAGAGGCAAGAAGTGGTCTCTGTGGGAGGGCGGAGTTAGGGGCATCGGCATCGTGACCAGCCTGCTGTTGAAACAACCTTGGACCTTCAGCTGCCAGTTCATACATCTCTGATTGGCTTCCGACACTGTTGGGCCTGGGTCGACCAATGGGACAACCAATAGGGCAAAAGCCGTTGGATGGCTTGTAATGTGTGGAACGCTATGAGATAAGAGTGTGTGTCACCTTGTCATCGTTCCTGAGTTGTTTATGTGTCTGTCCTGCTCTGCTCTGGACAGACACTCCAGGGGTTTCTCATGTCTCAGATCAGGGAAAAGATTTCCTTGTGTTTGACAGCCTCTACCTCCTTTCTCCTCTCCCCCTCCTCCTCCTCTCCTCCTCTCCTCCTCTCCTTCCTCTCCTCCTCTCCTCCTCTACTCCTCTCCTTCCTCTCCTCCTCTCCTCCTCCTCTCCTTTTCCTCCTTTCTCCCTCCCCGCTAAGCGATCTGTCTCTGGTTTTTCAATAAGCTCTTTGTCATCAGGACAATAAGGCCTCAAAGAGAAGGAAATTCCATCAGTCATTCTCACACAAATTTGTAGTCCTTCCATCCAGACATCACCCTCTCTCTCTCTCTCTCTCACACTCTCTCACTCTCTCTCGCTCTCTCTCTCTCTCTCTGCGCATGCGTGGGCGTTTGTGGAGCGTGTGTGAGAGCTCGAGCTTTGAGCGCGTGTATTTGGTTCTTTTCCTTATATATTTCTATTCTATTTTTTATTTGTATTTATTTTTTACTTCTAAGTTTGTTTATTTGATTTAGTATTTATTTTGTGGGTTGTTTGTGCTGCCTGCTTTCTTAGGAAGCATGGCAGCTCAGGCTGGGAGTGGGCTTGATGTCCTCACACGCCGTCACGGAGTCAAAATAGTAACCGTGGCGAGTGTAGAGGCTTGTTGTCTGGGTGTAGGAGAGATTGTTGGCCATCTAAACATTGTCTCCGCATCCAGAATGAATGGCGCGACCGTGATTTTTTTGAACTCGGTGGAAAAAGCAAACGAGGTGGTGGCGCGAGGTATAATCATTGACGAAATACTTACACCTGTTTTACCGCTGTTGTTACCGTCTAAAAAAGTCACAATATCGAATATCCCTCCGTTTCTCAGTGATGATATTTTGAAACAAGCGCTGTCACGTTATGGAAAGTTGGTTTCGCCGATCAAGAAGATTATGATCAGGTGTGAATCTCCTTTATTGAAACATATCGTTTCATTTAGGAGATTTGCTTTCATGATTATCAAAGATGACGCAGAATTGGACTTGGCGCTAAATTTCCGTGTGGACGATTTTGAATATGTCGTGTTTGTTACTACTGACAAAATGAAGTGCTTTGGATGTGGTAAATCGGGCCATTTAATCCGTTCATGTCCTGACAAGAATGCAGCTGGAGGTAGTAAGGATAGTGGTTCGACTGAAGAGACTACTGTTAAACCGTCTGGGGTCGGTCTGGCTGAAGCAGTGCCGACCGTGGATACACCTGCTGGGGAAGGAACATCTGTTGAGGGGCCTGTGGAAGCTGGATCGACCTCGACGGAATCGGTGAATGAAGGTAGGGATACTTCTGTAGCTGCAGAAACTGGGCTGTTGAACAGTGATGTAGATCACATGGGGGAAGATGATGTGTCTGACACAGAAGCGGAAAATAGGATGTTTAAAATACCAAAAAAACGAAAAAATGTGGCAAAGATCAGTAAGGCAAAGTGTTTTAAAAAAGCAGAAGTGTTTGAAGATCAGAAAGAGTCAGAAAGTGGAAGTGAAATGTCTGACTCAAGTACAGTGTTGTCACAGATCGAAGGTATTAGCAGAAGCTATGATGTTGATGACATAAAACATTTCCTTAATACCACTAAAAACAAAAGAGGTGTGATTGTAAAAGAATATTTCCATGACTTAACGCAGTTCCATGACAAAGCCAAAAGCCTAATAACAGCTGGGTGCCTTTCAGACAGGGAGGTTTATCGGTTGAAAAAGATTGTGAGGAAAGTTGGCACGGAATTAAATGAAAATGAGGACTAAGAATAATCTGGTTTTGCTTGGTTTTTTTTGTTTGTTTATTTATTTCAGTATGGCTGAAGTGCGGATTGCCTCCTTGAATGTTAATGGTGCTAGAAATTATAGAAAAAGAGCTGAGCTGTATGAAATTATCAAGCAGAAAAAAATAGATGTCACTTTGATTCAGGAAACGCATAGTGACGTGAACAACGTTAATGATTGGATGAAGGAATGGGAAGGTTTATCTTTTTTCAGCCACAACACCACGTTAAGTGGAGGAATAGCAATATTATTTGCAAAAACCTTTAATCCATGTTCATATCAAGTTAAAGAGTTTTTGAAGGGTAGACTTTTAAAAGTGACAGCACAAATGGAGAATTATAATTTTGTTTTTATTTGTGTGTATGTCCCCAACTCAACAATTGATAGGATGTTGTTTTTAGACACATTATGTTCTCTTTTACAAGACGTTTCTAATGATGATTATTTATTTTTAGGAGGAGATTTTAATTGTACAGTGAGTAATTGTGACAGAAATCATATTGAACCCCATATGCCTTCAAGAAAACGTCTCATTCAAATAATAAATAAGCATGAGTTAAGTGACGTATGGAAGTTTTATCATGAGGATAAAATACAATATACTTGGGCACATGCACGTGATAATGTTTTATCTCTGGCAAGACTGGATAGATTTTATGTGTTTAAGCATCATGTTGGTATTTTTAAAAATTGTTGTATTTTTCCTGTTGGTTTTTCAGATCATTGCATGGTGCAATGTTCTTTTATTTTGAATTCTGTCAAGCCTAAAAGTGCTTACTGGCATTTTAATTTAACTTTGTTAGATAATAAGGATTTTATACACACTTTTAAATTGTTTTGGGCTGATTACAGAACAAAAAAAGAATCTTTTCGATCAGTACAAAAATGGTGGGATTTTGGAAAAGTACAAATTAAACAGTATTGTCAGCAGTATGCTCACAACAGCACCAAAGTTTTAAATCAGTCAATGAAAGACTTAGAGAATGACATAATTAAAATACAGGAATTGGCAGAATCAACAAAACAACAAAGCTATTTGAAAATTCTTTCTAAGAAAAAGAATCAATTGGCAGAATTATTAGGGGTTAAAACACAAGGGGCTTTGGTCCGGTCAAGATTTATAAGTCTTGATCAAATGGATGCACCTTCAAAGTATTTTTTTAACCTTGAAAGGAAAAATGGGCAAAAAAGAATCATTCATGCTTTGCGATCTGAGGAAGGAATTCTATTGTCCAATCCTGTAGTGATTAGAAGGAGGGCAATTGGTTTTTATGAGAAACTGTACAGAAGTGAACTAGGATCAGACAATATCAATGAGAGTGTCTTCTTTGAGGATTTACCAAAGGTGTCTGATGAAGCTAATGCAGAGATTTCAGGTGTGCTTAGCCTGGGAGAACTGCATCAGGCCGTTCAGAGCATGGAATCCGGAAGGGTGCCTGGAATTGATGGCATACCAATAGACTTCTATAAATGTTTTTGGGAAGTTTTAGGAGAGGATCTCTTAGAAGTACTCAATGGTAGTTTGGACGAAGGTCTTCTACCTTTGAGTTGCCGGAGAGCAGTCCTGACCCTCCTTCCCAAAAAAGGAGATCTCACAGAGATCAAAAACTGGAGACCTGTTTCACTTCTGTGTAGTGACTATAAACTTCTTTCAAAGATTTTAGCAAACAGATTATCAATAATTATGAATGAGTTGATTCATCCAGACCAAACCTACTGTGTCCCCAAAAGGTCAATTTTTGATAATATTTCCCTTATTAGGGATATTTTTGATGTCTCTAAGTTATCAAATAGTGACATTGGACTGATTTCACTCGACCAAGAGAAAGCTTTCGACAGAGTTGAACACACATACTTATGGCAAACGTTAAAAGCTTTTGGTTTTAGTAAAAGTTTTATAGATAAAATTAAAGTTTTGTACAGTGATGTTGAGAGCATACTCAAAATGAACGGTGGCTTATGCACTCCTTTTAAAGTGTTTAGGGGAGTGAGGCAGGGATGCCCGCTATCTGGAATGCTATATTCGCTAGCAATAGAACCTCTGTTACAACAATTGAGAAAAAATGTACAAGGTTTTAAGTTGCCTAATTTTGTAAAAAGTATAAGAGTCTCTGCATATGCTGATGATGTTTTAGTGTTTGTTAGTCAACAGAGGGATGTACAGGTTTTAATGAGTGTACTTGATGATTTTAAAAAACTGTCCTCTGCTAAAACTAATTGGGAAAAAAGTGAAGCAATACTAATAGGGGATTGGAAAAATGGTTCTTTTTCCCTTCCTCCTGGTTTAGAATGGAAGAGAGGAGACTTTAAATACTTGGGGGTTTTTTTAGGAGATGAAGCAACTGTGCAAAAAAATTGGGAAGGAACTCTTGAAAAAGTTAAAGGTCGACTTGAAAAATGGAAGTGGTTAATCCCAAATATGTCATATAGAGGTCGAACTTTAGTTATAAATAATTTAGTAGCTTCCTCTTTATGGCATAAGTTAACCTGCATTGATCCTCCTTTGCGTCTCTTAGCAGAGACTCAAGCGATTTTAGTAGATTTTTTCTGGGACAAGTTACATTGGGTTCCTCAGAGTGTATTGTTTTTACCTAAAGAAGAAGGAGGACAAGGATTGGTACACCTTCAAAGTAGAGCAGCAGCTTTTCGTTTACAGTTTTTGCAAAGACTTCTTGATGGTTCAATAATTTCAAGCTGGAAAGTAGTTGCGTGTAAAATACTACAAAATCTTGGAAATTTGAAAATGGACAGAAATCTTTTTTTTATGGACTTGTCAAAACTGAACCTCAATGGAATGCCTATTTTTTATCGGAATGTTTTTAAAGTGTGGAACATGTTCAAAGTGCAAAGAGAAAGACATTTTGAATCTCTTCACTGGATCCTTGAAGAACCGTTAATATATGGAGCACGCTTTGATTTAACACACAATGACTGTACATTTCCTGGACTCACGGAAACACTTGTGGCTTCCAAAATATGTACAATGGGGAGTCTCGTTAACTTGACAGGACCAGACTTTGGGAACATGGAAGAAGTTGCTTTGAGTCTAAAAATTAAGTCTAGACGATTTGTTTTTCATTTATTAGAAAAATGGAAACAAAGACTCACTTCTGATGAACTGAAACTTTCATCAGACTATAGTGAAAAAAAAAATGTTCCTAATGATAAAGATGTATTATCTGAGTTTTTAATTTTTCCTGTTTTAGATGATGTTTCAGGAATGTTTTTAAGCTCTGGTAAATCCCTAGTTTTAAACTTTTTTTCAAGTACTGGTAAATCTTTTTATAAAGCTTGTGTTCTTGTTTTTAATAAAAAAGTGCTTGATAAGAGGGTTGATACACCATGGCGTAATGTTTTAAAACTACGTGTTGATGATAAGCCAGAATGGAGATCATTGTATAAGCCACCTTTAAGTAAAAGAGTTGGGGACATACAATGGAGACTTTTACATGGTGCAATAGCAGTTAATGCTTTTATTTCAGTTTTAAATCCTGATGTCACTACAGAATGCCCTTTTTGCTTAAAAAGAGAAACAGTTTTTCATGCCTATATGGATTGTTTTAGACTGAAAAGGTTGTTTAGTTTATTATATGATTTATTTTATAGTTTCAATGAATGTTTTTCTATAGACGTATTTATTGTTGGTTTTAAATATGTTAGAAGAAATAGGTTTATTTGTCAGTGTTTAAATTTTCTTATAGGTCAAGCAAAGTTGGCAATCTATATGAGTAGAAAAAACAAGATAGAAATGGGTGCAGATCAAGATATTAATATTCTGTTTTTAGCCACGGTTAAATCCAGAATACTCATTGATTTTCGTTTTTATAGTTCCATGGATGATGTTATTACATTTGAAATGAAATGGTGTAAGAATGAAGCTCTGTTATTGATGGACAATTATTTTTTTCTCTTCTACTAATGTAGAAAAAGATTGGTAAATGTTGATTGTTTGAAAACTTGTAATAAAGTCGTCTTTCAAATTCAATTCTCTCTCTCTCTCTCTCTCTCTCTCTCACTCTCTCTCTCTCTTTCTCTCTCACTCTCTCACTCTCTCCTCTCTCTCTCCTCTCTCTCTCTCTCTCTCCTCTCTCTCTCTCTCTCTCTCTCTCTCTCTCTCTCTCTCTCTCTCTCTCTCTCTCTCTCTCTCTCTCCTCTCTCCACTCTCTCTCTCTCTCTCACTCTCTCTCTCTCTCTCTCTCTCTCTCTCTCCACTCTCTCTCTCTCTCTCTCTCTCTCTCTCTCTCTCTCTCTCTCTCTCTCTATAATGCTTGCCCCTATCTTATTCTCTCATGCTGTCTCTTTCCCAGAGTAGACTTTAAAGTTCCACTACTAACTAATCTGCTGAATTTTTGAATCAACAGTGACTTTTCACATTTTCTGTCTTGTATAAGCTGATTGCTGATACATGAAGGATTTTAGAGTGACTCTTTAGAGATACATTGACCACTTAAAGGGGGTGTTTTTCAGGACAGGACTTACATAACCTCACCAGGAGCTGTCAAAGTCACCAAGGCTATTATTGCCTTCATTCTGCCTGAGCGACACATTACATTAGTAAACTAAAAGCAGACACAATGAAGTTGGTTAAATTGAGGCCTGCAGCAGAAACCCAAGGCCTGGGGTTACCCACAAACCACAGCTCTCAGCCCAGCCCTCTCTCCTATTGATTGTGGCTGGTCACCTGACCTTGATGTTACCTGTGTGACTGTGTGTCCCGGGCCCTACTGGCTACTGGAACACACTGCTGTTTGTTTGTTTCTTGTTTATGGTCCCAGTCTGCTTTCAATACTGTGTGTGTGTGTGTGTGTGTGTGTGTGTGTGTGTGTGTGTGTGTGTGTGTGTGTGTGTGTGTGTGTGTGTGTGTGTGTGTGTGTGTGTGTGTGTGTGTGTGTGTGTGACAGAGAAACAGAAGCCTGTAACAGTAAATCTAAAGCAGGCGTTTATGTTCAGAAAATGGTCAAAGGCTTGACCACAGCGGACCACAGAGTGAACGCAGCAGCACTCGCTCCGACCGCAGAGTATGATAACAACAACAATATCTGTCTGTCTGTCTGTCTGTCTGTCTGTCTGTCTGTCTGTCTGTCTGTCTGTCTGTCTGTCTGTCTGTCTGTCTGTCTGTCTGTCTGTCTGTCTGTCTTTGACCATGAACATAAACGTCTGCTTTAGATTTACAAACCCTTGTGCTGTAGTCGAGAGAATGAGTGTGTGTGTGTGTGTGTGTGTGTGTGTCTTGGTCCTTCAGTAAAGGCTACGCGTCAACCATACTGGAGCGGCTGCACGACATGGACCCTCTCCACGTTGACGTGGCTCCATGTGAGTCACCCACTCAGCACCAGCACATGCTGTATATTCACCTTCATCTAGCACACAGTGATTCATATTGACTGGACAGCACAGCTGGCACAGAACACTGAACTCCTCTTTCAATACCGTATCAGTGGCTTATGCTAGGACTGAAGTTGTCAGCACTACTCAAGTCCTTTGTTTAGTTTAAAAGGATTCATATTGGTCCGTTACATGATTCATATTGACCACCAAACACAGCCAAGACACACACACACACGATCCAGCTGCAGCGTTAGACCCATTCGGTCATTCAGGTCTGTTTGGTTCACAAAGAGATTATGTCATTCTCCTGTATAGCTGCCTGAAGCCCACATCCCCCTGTGTGTGTGTGTGTGTGTGTGTGTGTGTGTGTGTGTGTGTGTGTGTGTGTGTGTGTTGTCAAGGCTCCGCTCCAGATGGGGGTAAACAGAGACACATTACAGGCCCTCTGAGTTTGTTATGCTCTTACTCAGTCTTACCTAGTCTCTAGTGTACATGATGTATCCATCCACATCATTAGTGACGGCCATCTTTCTATTCCCCAACACTCTAATCAAATGAACTTATCACTAGAATCACCACCTCCCATCACTGCTGCTTAGACCTGTATATGATGTGTTGAATATCAGTGAGTGATGAGGCGGCTGACTGAGTGCATGACTAAGACATGGGAGGAGTGACATCCTTTAGTCTCAGTCTTAGTATGTTGTGTTGAAAGAGACACAAAGACAGACATTGAGACCCATACTCAGGAACAGGAAGTTGAATCGACGCTGATCTGAGGTCAGGTTTGCTTCTCACTCCTTTTGGTTAAGGTTAGGCTGTGGGGAGGGCCAGCTGATCCTAGCTCTGTGACTGAGGGTAACTTCTACCTGGAGCCATAAGTCCTCAGACAGACAGACTAGTCTTGTAAACCCGATCCTAGGCAACAGCAGTGACTACGGTCTGGTTTCAATGACGGACTCTTTTGGCAACTTCAATAAAATAAAATAAATCCTCTTCCGCCAGTCAACTCTACCAACAAATCACAAGGCACTGGTGGCAGACTTGCCCAGAGGTTGCGATTTGAAACCAAAGTTTGCAGGCACAACCTTTGTAATGGTTTTATAATTTAACTAGGCAAGTCAGTCAAGAACAAATTCTTATTTACAATTACGGCCTACACCGGCCAAACTCAGACGACGCTGGGCCAATTGTTCGCCGCCCTATGGGACTCCCAATCACTGCCGGTTGTGATACAGTTTGGATTCAAACCAGGGTGTCTGTAGTGACGCCTCTAGCACTGAGATGCAGTGTCTTAGACCACTGCGCCACTTGGGAGCCCTAGTGAAGGTAGTTGATGCAAACTTGCCACTTGCGAAATGCAATCTTCATCTTTCCAGCTACTATCTTGTATTTTATTCAAGTGAATAAGGTAGTGCCATAGGAAAGGACCTCTATGCCAAACTGACGTTTTATTACGGAACATTTTAAAATTGTGGGAGGCAAACCCGTATGTCTAGAGAGACAGACTGACTGGAACAAGCTGATAAACCATGTTGAGACTGATGGATCACCTGGGAACTCAACTGTCCTCAACTCTCTGTCTACCCGTCTCTCTCTGTAGCTCTCTCACTCTCTCTCTCCCTTTCTCTCTCTGTGTCTCTCTCTGTCTACCTCTCTCTCTTTGTGTGTTTGAGTATGTGCTGGAGATTGGTCTGTGTCTGTGTGAGACGATTTAGGCTGCTGTTGTGTCCGGGTCTGGACAGCATTATGTTAGTGTGTGTTTATCATGGTTGCCTCTCCAGCCTTGTCACTACCAGTCCAGTACCACCTAGTACCAGGCTTAACCTCCATGACACCTGTACCTGCGTAAAACTCCTTCACATCAGCTGATTTACGCATTTCTATTGTTTACTTTCCTTTGTCTGCATGAAGATGACAACTAGTCCTATTCTCTAGTTGATCCAGTTTCTGCTTCGGACTTTGAGTTAGTTCTCTACGCATGAAGACTCTCAATATCTGTACACTCTAAAAATCTATGTATTTTTTATGTTAGTCCTTATATTTATATAACAGAGATGGATGCTGGGTCAATCACACTCACATACATAAGTACACACACACACGTGTTTGTGTGTGCGTGCATGTTTGTGCGCACGTGTATGTGATTGTAGGGGGGATTCCAGGAAATGGGTCTTGTGACTGCCAGACCTCCCCCTGCTGTGAGACACAGTGGAGCCCTCTCATTCTCGTCTAAACCACTTAACATTTGGTGGCGCGAACCACTTCCCATTCAGAGGGGTGTGGGGCCCCTGGTCAGAGGGCTGTTCGGTGGAGTGAGAGATGGAATTCTCTTCTTCTCCACCAAGTTACACAACAAGGGGGATACCTTGGCTTAATGCCACATGTACATCATCTCTTTGATCTGATGGGCCAATGTGGTCAACTTCGTCAACTGATTTGCCTTTGCAGGAGAGTGTGAGTAAACCTAACCTTACTGCATTTCCTAACCTTACTGCATTTTTGCACTACATTTTGCACTCTGTATATAGATTTTTCTATTGTGTTTTTGACTGTTTTTTTAATGTGTAACTCTGTGTTGTTATTTGTCACACTGCTTTGCTTTGTCTTGGCCAGGTCGCAGTTGCAAATGAGAACTTCTCAACTGACCTACCTGGTTAAATAAAGGTGAAAAAAATAAAAAAATAAAATAAAAACCAGAAACATCCTAATATGTCTTTACTGTATGTGTATGTATGACATCATTGGAGTTGACCCCCTTCTGGTGTTTCCGTGGATAATTATCGGCTCAGCTCATTGGTTGTTGGCGGTTCTACAGGACACCAGCCAACTTTCAAACCACTGATTGTTATTAAGAGGCTTTTATTGTTTTCAGAACAGAGATCTGTTGAAAGGCGACCGGTTCAAACCCAGCACTGCTTTCTTTGGCCCAGGGTGTCCTAGCCAGCCAGCCAAGCAAAGCCTCATGTAATTGGTACATGATTGGTTTATACCAGTCTTGAGTCTACAACACTGAGGTGCCTGAGGAGGGAGCAGCCATACTGAAATAAGAACAGCTATACTGACCTAACATAAGCTAGTTGATTTGTGGAGTTTGGACCCTAAAATAAATGATATAGTTTATGATAGAGAGGAAAGCCTTCACGCCGCAACACTTCAGACTGTGGCTCGTTCAGAGAAACCATGTCAGTAGAGGTAGTACTGTTGATGTGAAGTAGCTAGTGAGAGCTAGTAGCAATCATGGTACAGTTGATCAAAACGTATGTGGCTAAATAAACATGAGATCTGGTTGGTCCTTCACCAGGGATTCAAACCTCTCCAAGTTGGTACTCCCTGACAAAGGCCATGCTGGAGAGTTTTAAAATGTTTATTCCATTGAACATGCCATTAAATAATAAAATCATTTTAATTACACATGGATTGCCTTGATCCTCCTCAGTTTTTTCTCTCCACATTGGTGTTGAACCTTTCCTTCTCTCCCAGGAGCTTTCGAGTGAGTGGAGCGAGCCAGCTTCAAGTGGGCCTCAACACTGGCAAACACTGGAAAAACGTATTGAAGGACTGAACTTCTCATATCATAAGAACTCCTGTGTCCCATACATTCATGTCTTAATGTATTCATTCATCAAGTTGGAACTCTTGTTACTGCAACCATGGTGACCAGCATCATTCTTCTAGCAGGAGACCCCACTCTGCTTTCTTCATCACATTCTAGGGGTTTATTTATTCTTTCATTCCACTTCTCTTTCAATCCCCGTCCTCCTTCTCTTTCTCTATCTGACAAGAGGGATTCTGTCTCCCTTTTTCACTCTCTCATACCTCTGTCAATCTCCGCCCCTTTCTCTCTCCTCACTTCCTCTAATCCACCTTTCCTCTCTCTTTCCTCTCTCCTTCCTCTCTCTTTCCTCTCTCCTTCCTCTCTCTTTCCTCTCTCTTTCCTCTCTCCTTCCTCTCTCTTTCCTCTCTCTTTCCTCTCTCTTTCCTCTCTCCTTCCTCTCTCTTTCCTCTCTCCTTCCTCTCTCTTTCCTCTCTCCTTCCTCTCTTTCCTCTCTCCTTCCTCTCTCTTTCCTCTCTCTTTCCTCTCTCTTTCCTCTCTCTTTCCTCTCTCCTTCCTCTCTCTTTCCTCTCTCCTTCCTCTCTTTCCTCTCTCTTTCCTCTCTCCTTCCTCTCTCTTTCCTCTCTCCTTCCTCTCTTTCCTCTCTTTCCTCTCTCTTTCCTCTCTCTGACCAGACAGAAGAGTTTCTCCTCCTTCTCCTCTGTCCAATCCCCTTTTCACTTTCACAGTCTTTCTTTATCTGACCAGATTCAGTCCTCCAGACTCTGGGCGCCATCCAAACCCCAAATCCCTCCGACTTACCCTCTATTCCCCTCCTCCTTCTCGCCCCGTCCTCCACTTGCCTTATGTCGTCTTTCTCCCCTCCTCTTTTCTCCTCTCCTCTTTTCCCCTCTCCTCTTTTCTTCTCTCTCCCCTACCTCCTTCTCTCTCCCCCCTACCTCCTTCTCTCTCTCCCTACCTCCTTCTCTCCCCTCTCCCCCCTACCTCCTTCTCTCCCCCCCTACCGCCTTCTCTCTCTCCCTACCTCCTTCTCTCTCCTTCTCTCCCCCCTACCTCCTACTCTCTCTCCCTACATCCTTCTCTCTCCTTCTCTCTCCCCCTACCTCCTTCTCTCTCTCCCTACCTCCTTCTCTCTCCTTCTCTCCCCCCTACCTCCTTCTCTCTCTCCCTACCTCCTTCTCTCTCCTTCTCTCTCTCCCTACCTCCTTCTCTCTCCTTCTCTCCCCCTACCTCCTTCTCTCTCCTTCTCTCTACCCCTACCTCCTTCTCTCCCCCCTACCTCCTTCTCTCTCTCCCTACCTCCTTCTCTCTCCTTCTCTCTACCCCTACCTCCTTCTCTCTACCCCTACCTCCTTCTCTCTCCCCCTACCTCCTTCTCTCCCCCCTACCTCCTTCTCTCCCCCCTACCTCCTTCTCTCTCCCCATACCTCCTTCTCTCTCCCCCTACCTCCTTCTCTCCCCCCTACCTCCTCTCTCTCCCTACCTCCTTCTCTCTCCTTCTCTCCCCCCTACCTCCTTCTCTCTCTCCCTACCTCCTTCTCTCTCCTTCTCTCTCCCTACCTCCTTCTCTCTCCTTCTCTCTCTCCCTACCTCCTTCTCTCTCCTTCTCTCTCTCCCTACCTCCTTCTCTCTCCCCATACCTCCTTCTCTCTCCCCATACCTCCTTCTCTCTCCCCCTACCTCCTTCTCTCCCCCTACCTCCTTCTCTCCCCCCTACCTCCTTCTCTCCCCCCTACCTCCTTCTCTCCCCATACCTCCTTCTCTCTCCCCCTACCTCCTTCTCTCTCCCCCTACCTCCTTCTCTCTCTCCCTACCTCCTTCTCTCTCCTTCTCTCTACCCTACCTCCTTCTCTCTCATCTACCTCCTTCTCTCTCCCCCTACCTCCTTCTCTCTCTCCCTACCTCCTTCTCTCTCCTTCTCTCTCCCCATACCTCCTTCTCTCTCCCCTACCTCCTTCTCTCCCCCCTACCTCCTTCTCTCCCCCTACCTCCTCTCTCTCCCTACCCCCTTCTCTCTCTCCCCTGTCATCTCCCTCTTACTCTCTCCATCTCTTTCCCCCTCACCCTCTCCTCCTCACCCCCTCTCCCCCTCACCCCCTCTCCTCCTCACCCCCTCTCCCCCTCTCCTCCTCACCTCCACCCCCTCTCTTCCTCACCCCCTGTCCTCCTCCCACTCTCTTCCCTCCTTCTCTATCCTCTCCCTCTCTCCCTGCTCTCCTTCTCTCTCTCCCTCTTCCTCCTCCCTCCCCTCCACTCCCCCTCTTCTCCCTCTTTCCCCCTGTGCCAGTTGGGACTGGTCCCGCTGTGCAGTTGGATCCAGATGTAGAGGCCCTAGCCGTCAGTTACACTTGTCCTCTGTTGTTCCTGCAGAGAAAAGGAAAATAAGAATGAACGAGTGTGAGGGGAGAACAAAGTGTGAGGGGAGAACAGAGTGTGAGGGGAGAACAGAGTGTGAGGGGAGAACAGAGTGTGAGGGGAGAACAGAGTGTGAGGGGAGAACAGAGTGTGAGGGGAGAACAAAGTGTGAGGGGAGAACAGAGTGTGAGGGGAGAACAAAGTGTGAGGGGAGAACAGAGTGTGAGGGGAGAACAGAGTGTGAGGGGAGAACAGAGTGTGAGGGGAGAACAGAGTGTGAGGGGAGAACAGAGTGTGAGGGGAGAACAAAGTGTGAGGGGAGAACAAAGTGTGAGGGGAGAACAGAGTGTGAGGGGAGAACAGAGTGTGAGGGGAGAACAGAGTGTGAGGGGAGAACAAAGTGTGAGGGGAGAACAAAGTGTGAGGGGAGAACAGAGTGTGAGGGGAGAACAGAGTGTGAGGGGAGAACAGAGTGTGAGGGGAGAACAGAGTGTGAGGGGAGAACAGAGTGTGAGGGGAGAACAGAGTGTGAGGAGAGAACAGAGTGTGAGGGGAGAACAGAGTGTGAGGGGAAGACGGCTGGAGCCCCTGGCTTTGAGGAGAGGAGGAGGTAACGGAAAAGTCTAGAACAAGCTTCTCTGTTCTCAGTGTTTTATATGTTATCTTATATATGCTTCAGGCCAATCATGCATATTAATATCTTATTTTATACAACCCCAAGCACATTACCTATGACCCTTGACCTCACCAACCTTCACTTCTAACATGGTGATAGACTATGTGCAGTTTCCACGATACTGCTTAAACCCATCCGCTCCTTTATGGTATGGGATAGGGGTTGGTTTTGGTCTTTACGGGCCTCTGTCTGCCTCCTTTATGGTATAGGATAGGGGTTGGTTTTGGTCTTTACGGGCCTCTGTCTGCCTCCTTTATGGTATGGGATAGGGGTTGGTTTTGGTCTTTACGGGCCTCTGTCTGCCTCCTTTATGGTATGGGATAGGGGTTGGTTTTGGTCTTTACGGGCCTCTGTCTGCCTCCTTTATGGTATGGGATAGGGGTTGGTTTTGGTCTTTACGGGCCTCTGTCTGCCTGTGAAGAACTGGCAGTCTGGCACCAAAGCATAAAACTCTACCTCAAAATCACCCCAAACCCTTTCACATTCACTTAACTTCCGCATGTCTGGATCCAATCAAATCTGCAATATAGCACACTTAAGAATCTGAGTGGGGGATTCAGCAGTTGTATAACCAAACGCATGTGATAACAATTAGCTTATGAGGAAAACCCACTCATCATTCATAAGCGGATCAATAGATTCTAATGTTGCAACGCTAGTCATGTGGTCTGGAATGGGAAGTGTTTTAGTGTCTCTGTCATGCTACAGCAGAGAGAGAGTCAAGAAACAAGACATTAGTCTCCATCCTCCTTGTATCTCAAAGAGAGCAGAACAAGGGCCTGTGTGTAGTTACACAATGAATGTGGGGAGGGTTGTTTTTGACAGCTTAAAACCGACCAGTAATTACTTTCAATCTAAGTCTAATTAGGAGCACATTACTGAGGTCAACCTCTGCCTGAACCCTGGGATGCCCTCAAGGCTACTACACCCTCCCTGAAGCAGCTAAGGATCTGACTACCAGCCTAGTGAGTAGACATATTCCTATAGAGATGTTGAAGTACTGGCCTGGGCTACTTTGACCCTCCCTGAAGTGAAACGTCTGCTTCTGGTTAAAGCAGCAACAGAGCTAGCTACCAGCCTAATGTGGAATTTCCTCAGAGGGTAAAGTAGGCCTACTGCTGATGTTGTGAAGTCAGGGGGCTGTAAAAACCTTTAGACGTTAACTTGAGGAGCAGTAAATCCGTTATATGTGTCATAAAAATACTCTCTGGTCTGAATCCTCTTAACAGGCAAACATTACAACATGTCTTCTGTCATTTTCATTAAAACAAGTTGTCC